>MU691718.1:4223-98445 GCA_026770625.1 Nicotiana glauca
TCTTAACATTTGGCCCAAGTTTTATATTGTATTTGTATTTTAGTATTTTGCTTTGTTTTTGTATCTTTCAATTTTGTATTTATTTTATTATTTATAATATATTTTTTCTGATGTATTTTATTATTTATATTTATTTTATTATTATTATTTTATATTTATTTTCCAAATTTCCTAGTATTTGTTCTATAATTTTTTAATGGCATTTTCCTAATTAATTCCCTTTTTACCTTCATTCATCCAATTAACCAACACTGGTATTTCACACGAGTCACAAATATTGTAACCAAAAGTTATTTATTTTGATCTTGGATCTCTTTTACTTGGGGTAAAAATTACGTGCTCACACTCGTTTCTATGTGTTGGCCTGATCTTCTTTATCTCTTACTATGTGTTGGACTAGTTTCTTCATTTTGGTTCAATGGGTTAGCCGTGACTACTTGACTTTGTTGATTACCATGCTTCGAGTGGCCCCTAGCCTACTCATGTTACTTCTGTATGTTTGTGTTCATCTACTCTGCTTCTTTTTATTAATATGTTTGACCTTGCATGTCTGATACGACTGTTCATTCCTGTCTATTTATATGTCAAAGTGCAGAATCAAAAATCCCTCTTAATTGATCCTGATTTCCTTAAATTACGATTTAATTGCAAGGTTTTCTTATAAACCCCTAAATTTTACTTGTTTGTTTAAAGTTGATTGATTCCATTCCCTTATTTACTGTGGTGCTTCATTCTTGCTGAATCCTTTCCTCAAATTAAGTATATTGTGTACTTAGACACAATTATACACTCTATACCTTTACTATCCCCTTATATGGTAAAAATCAATCTTTCTCAAACTGATTTTCTTTCCTTAATTATCCGTGTTAAGTATCCGTTTGAGTTGTAAATCCTTGATTAAAGGGAAGTACTTGTATTAATGGGATTCTAATTATGATTACTTCCATATTTGTGTTAAACCTTTACTTGTTACCTTATTTTCACTTATTTTAAAACTATAAATACCCTGAGTCTTTCATTAATAAAATAATGAACAATTATTTCGGAACACACACATATACACTCAAATTCTCTCTTCTTTCTCTACTATTTGTGCTACTACTTTGTCTAGCTGGCTAAACGCCAAGGCTAGACTTTGGAACACTGATTGCTTCACTTTTTCTGCACTCTGCTCCTTCAGCTGGTATGTTCTTAGTTTAAATTCTGAAACCCAACTCCATGTGTTCCTTTGTTTTTAAATCCTTATCTCTTTCTGCACTAACTAAATGTCTCATGATGTTAAATTATACTTCTCGTTTACTGCTTTACTCAGCATGCTTAAAATTCTGCCCTCCTTTGTTCAAAATGTAATCAACTTGTTTACCTGTTCCTGTTTATTTCCTTTAACTAGCATGTCTCCTAATGTGCTTGACTCATGACTAACTATCTGTTTTTAATTTGGACCCTCTGTGTCCCCAACCCCTACTTCCCTGTTTGAAACTCCTGAAGCTGTACTGCTATTTGAACTTGTTCTATATGTGTTGTTGTTCCTCCTATCCCCTTATTATTTAAAAAAACTATTTTCCCTACGCAACCCTTTTGTCGTTTTTACAAATTTATTTCAAACATGCTGTTTTCAAGATTGTTTTCCAACTCAAATCCATTGAGTCTATGTCAATCACTTTCACTATACTCCTAGAATACTAGGTTCTGCCCCTATTGTGTGAGCCTTGCCTTGGGAACCTTGATCTACTTGGACACATAAAACTGGCCTTTCCATACTGCACTTACCTTGTCTTGATCTTAAAATCTGGGTGTGAGCACTGCCCGGGATCCCTTGAGGTCCTTAGAGAACTCTGACACACCTACAAATGAGGGAAAGCTATGAACAATATTAGCATTTGAGGTGGTTTATTACATAACTCAGATAGGAAGTCCCGGCCAGGCTTCCTATTGTTGCAACTTCTTATTTTTATTTCTGCTTATGTAATTCAATCACATGTCCTGTAATAATTTGTAAATAAGTATTGGGGTGGCTAGTGAAAAGGGATGGGGAATATACATGCTATAGTTATTAAAGGGTAGATAAACATGTTACTAGTGTTATATTCCTAATTATGTATTAGAAATCATGCTCTTAGGACCTTTTATTCATGATTTAGCTTCTAATCACTCACTAATCCATGTTTACCACTTAGAAATCCTGCTCCAAGGACAATAACAACATTGGCATAAAAAACTGTCACTCATGAAGTCGTATTTCAAGAATTCTGCATCTATTGTGTACATTTAGGAATCATGCCTTAAGGATTCTGCCATTTGCATGTGCATAATAGATATCATGTTCTAGGATCATGTTTTTATTTAGTTTAAAAGCGCCTAGTTAATTACTGATTTATGAAAAAGATAATAAATTAACAATAAAAATGGTAACCATCTCTGCAACTAGAACAACATGTTTTAGGTAAAGAATAATCCAAATTGTTTTATTAACTTGGGCTAACTACTGAATATCACTTTACGCCTAGGTAAGCCTTAGGTAATAACTTAAATAAAACTAGGTTGCCTTTGTTTAATTATCCACTGTTAAAATCAGTAGGCAACAACCTGATTCGTACTTCTTTCCTGAGTGATGTGATAAATCTGGTTCTGATGTTATCACTCAAATACCCTACTTTAGGATTTTAAATTTAGACCTTAATTATGTATAAGTCATGCTGTCTATGTGCATAATCTGTAGAGGCATACCTGAGCATTGTACTTGTTTATGTGTTTTCCCCTTTTAAATGCAGTCCTACCTGTTTTGTATGACGCTTAGTATTTTGCCTTTAAACCTGAGGTTCAGCCTAGAACCTCCTTCTTATAAGATAGGAGTCCTATCCTCCGGGATTGATAGGAAGTGATGGGTAACAACATGCAATAGGGGTCAATTTCAAACCCTCGCTGTAATCACCTTCACGGGCGGGAAAGGGTAAATATGGATATGATAACCGGTGCACTAATACCACGTGTAGCTCCTCTTTTGAGGAGTGTCATACCGGGTATTGCATTGATGTGATCCATATTACAAACAAACCTAGGAGCCCCTTTACACACATCAGCATGCTTAGATAGTATCTCTTTTCAAAACCTTGCTTTCATTAATCGTTTTCAAACACTTGTGTATATAAATCCCATGTTATTTGGGGCTTACTTGTCTATTTGCTAATTGCACAAATTCACAAAAACTGTCTTGCCAGTAACCACACCAGTGGATCCTGAGAGGTGTCTAACACCTTCCCTTTAGGATAATTTCAAGCCCTTACCCTATCTCCAGTTATCAAACATAGTTAGAAATGAGCCCTATAGGTGTCCTAACATCTTAAAATCATTAGGTGACGATTCTTCAAAATTGTAAAACCCCTTTCCCAAATGGAAAGAGTGGTCACAAAATGTCTTCCGTGGAAAGGAAAAAGGGGGCACGACACATACAACCCAAAATGATAGTCTACTAATGTGTGTGCCAAGAACCAGTGTCACAACTACTAGGGCAAATAGTAGAATGTACAAAAGAATATAACTACCCTGTTGTTACCTAATTTTTTTCTATATATTTTTTAATATGCAAAATACTTTCAAAATAGCATATGTATGCATATATAAGTATGTCCTAGTGTTTCATTACTTTTGCTTAATTTTTAAGGTTTTAAATCAATTTATTCCCCTATTTTATCCATAAAAATCCAATAATTGTTTTCAAAATTATTTTTGGTAATTCATTTATTGGACTCTCACATTTATGCCAAAATATAGCTAAGGGAATTTTTGCATATTTTTACAAAATTATTTAGTATTTCTTAAGGCTAAATTGTATAATTGGAACATTAAGCTCTTTTAGGATTTAATTAAGTTTACATTTACAAAAATTAAGTCCAGTATTTTAAAATAGTTAATTATAAGTTATATATCATTTTAGTACTTTCTATTTATTTCCAGAAATCAATTTGCTATTTTATAATTCTAAAAATGGGAAATTTGGCTATTTAAATAATAGCCCAAATTCATTTCAATTATAGCCTAAATCCTACCCCAATTTAAACCCAATTCTCAACCCAATTGAACCCCATCCGACTAGGCCCAAACCTAGTTTCATAAACCGCCCACTTACCCGTTTTAATCCAGGCGGTTGATCATTTAGATCAACGACCAATATTCGACCTTTCCTTAATTATTCCCAAACGGTCCCAAAACCCTATCATTTCTCACCTACCGCCGCCCTTGAAACCCCACTCTCTCAAACTCTCTCTGCAACACCACCTGAACTCTATTCGCCGCCACCTTAATCCACCCTAATACCTACCTAATCTATGGCTTTCTGTGGTAATTTAAGGCATGTACCAGCCTTCCATGTTTCTTATGTGTTTGATTTTATGGTTCCATGACCATACCTCGAAGGGATTTGGTCCAGTCCTCGCTTGATGACCTTTCTGTCATCATCCCTAACCTTTCTCCGACCAGCCATCGCCATTCGAGTCAGATCCTTGACTCTCTTGGTTAGATCGGTAACTTTCAAGGCCTTTCTCACTGCCTTTGGATTTTCTAAAACCCTAATCTCTAAGACTTTTTCGATTACTTTCAGATCTACCTTAGATATATGCTTTCCATGAACTTTTTAAGTGCTTCTCGAAGTTTCTTTGTCCTTTCTTTCAAAATGACTCTTCACTTTCTGATTAGGGTTTTTCTTCAAGTTTTTCTTTTCAAAATCTTTTCTCTAATTTTAACGTGTTTGTGATTTTTCTATGTCTCGCTCATGTTGTTCTCCTATATGAGTTAGCATGTTGAAAAGCCTAATTTCTTTTGGGTTACATTCGAATTCTGAAACTGCTTGCTAGTACTTATTTGATTTATTTGTTTATCATCTTTAAAACTCGATTGTTGTTGAAACCCTAGGTCTTTGGGGTCTGAAATAATTTGTTTGAGTACTTGAATCGACTGAAAGATTTTGTTTTAGACTCTTTCTTTTATCTATGTGACTCATTTGATTTTTTTATTATTTTTCAACTCGACTAGGGTTGAAACCCTAACTTTTCGAAAGGGCTTTCCTGACTTGCCATTGTGAAACCTTTGCATATTTCTGATGCTCTATTTTCTTCCCTATTAATTGAATGTGACTCGACCTACCTGATTAATGTGCTTCGAATGTTTGCTTTACTACTGAACCCTAGCTTATTTCTGCCACTACTGCCTATTTGTGATTTTGTAAATGAGTTTGGCCTCGCATGTCTGATGACCTTGTTCACTTTATTTACATGCTGAAGTTTCTTCCTTGATTGATCTTCATCTTGTGACTAATTTCTAAAGTTTCCTTTTTATGAACCTTGATTTCACTTCCCCGTTCAAATTGATTGATTCTTTCCCCATTACTACGATATTTTGCCTTACTGAATCTTTTCCAAAAATAAGTATATTTCTGCATTTGGACTCGATTTCTTACTTAATTTTTTACTACTCTTTGTATGGCAATAATTAATCTGTCTCAAAACTGATTTCTTTCCTTATTTTGATCTGTTACTACCCGTTAAACTGTGATTCCTTAATTAAAGGAAGTCACTTGGGTAATTGATTCTGATTGGAGATTGTTTCCATATTTGTACTAAAATTTTACTTATTACTTCTCCTTCACTCATTTTCAAAAGGCTATAAATACCCTGCACCCCTCTTCTTTCAAACACATGAACACAAGGAACAAACACTTGAGTTTAGAACACACACTTCACTCAAAACTCTCTCTCCTTTCTCTGTTACTACTTGTGTTGCTGCCTTACCTAGCTGGCTGAAAGCCAAGGCTAGGCAGTGGGAAGTTTGCTTACTTTTCTTTCTGCATTTCCTTCTTTACTGGTATGTTCTAATTAATTTTCCAGCATCAACAACAACATGACTCTTTACTATGAACTCTGTCAGTCACTTGTTATGAATTGTGAATCCCAAACCCCCATACCCCCTAGGTGTTTGTATTCCCTGGTTGGTTTGGAGGGCATGTCTGCATTAGACATTACTGTACATGACCCCAAACCTGACCCTCCCTGGGGTCATAACCTTATATCCCCTCTATGTGTTCTATTCTCTAGCTCGTTAATGGGCATGCCAACACTATCTATTATTGTGCATGCCCAGACCTGACCCCTTCCTAAGGTCATATGCTCCCTGCAATGAATTCCAAACCCCTAACCCCTTTGTATGAAAATGCTGATTCTGTGTAATGTGAAGGTTGACTACTACTATTTTCCAATCACCCTTATCCCTCTCTATTCTCCATTCAGTTTTAAATCTCTGTTCCTGCACTTCCACTATATTCTTAGACTTAGGTTCTGCCCTTCTTGTATGAGCCTTGCCTTGGGACCCAAGAGCTCCCTCTGAACTTGGACACATAAGGTTTGTCCCTTCTACACTGCACTCATCTCTATCTAGTTATGCAAACTTAGGTGTAAGCACTACCCCTGGTCCCTTGAGACCCTTAGGGAACTTTGACACATCCAAGTCATATAAAAGCTTTGAAACAAGTGGCATTTGAGGTGTTTTGTTCCATAACTCAGAGAGGAAGTCAGAATCAAGCTTCCCATGGTTGTAATTTCTTATTTTACACATTTCTTTGATGTAATTCAGCAATTGATCTGTAATAATTTGTAAGCAAATATTGGGGTTGGCTAAGGCTGGGTAATTGTGCATGCTTAACTATTAGAAGGGTAGAGAACATGCCTATAGGATGTGTTATCTGATTGATTAACTCAGTATTTAGAGAAATGCCTATAGGACTTGCCTTCTATATGTTTTAAATTTTACATTTAGATAATATTCCTATAGGACTTTTTAGTCTGCATGTTTAACTCTGCATTTAAAGAACCTATCTATAGGATTCGTCTTAAATTCTGCATGTTTATTATCACACTTAGACACCATGCTCTTTGGATCTAATTGACTACAATCCGACATCATGTCCAATAGATTCAAATCAGTACATTTTCATAGAAATCATGCCTATAGGAATTTCAAGCAAATCCTCCCTGCTTCATCTCACGTTCAACTAGGTATCATAGCTATAGGAATTAAAATTAGCAATAATAGATATCCATGTCTGTAGGAGCTGAAATCAGTTTAGTTTAAAATCAGCCTAACTCATATTGTTCTGAACTAGTTTTTTTTAAAAAAAACAACCCACTCTCCTCTTATTAACACAGTTTAGCAAGCATGCCTATAGGATGTCAAATCGCTCATTTTTAAAAGAAATTGTTACTGCTTTGACACATTCTGAATCAATAATAGCTATCATGTTTATAAGATCTCACCCAAACACCTAGGCAAGCCTTAGGTAATAACGACAATAAAACTGAACTCGCCTCTGTTAATTAGTAAATCTATAACCAGCAGGCAATCCTGATTTGGACTTATTATCTGAGTTATGTAATAAATTGGTCTACTTCAACAATTAAAACTCCCCTGACTTTAGATTCAGACCTTGATTATGTTTAAGTCATTCTATTTCTGTGCTTTGCTTGAGGAGGTATACATGGGCCTTTAGTTGTTTACATGTTTCCCCTTAATGTGCAACACTATGTGTTTTGCGTGTTGTCTTAGCTTTTTCACCTTTTGAACCCTAAAAGTCAGCCTAATATCCCTCCTCTTTAGGAATAGTAGTCCTAAGTTCCTCCCAGACAGATAGGAATGGGACGGGTAATAGCATGCAATAGTGGTCGAGACCAATCCATGCTTTAATACCTTGACGGGGTAGCAAGGGCAGATATGGATATGATGACCGGTGCGCTAATTCCACGTTTAGACCCTCTTTTGAGGAGTGATTACCTGGTATTTCATTGATGTGATCCATATTATAAATAAACCTAGGACCCCCTTTATATTCATTAGCATGCGTAGTTATAGCTCTTTCAAACTTTGTTCTGCTTTTATCAATTTCAAACACTTGTATATTAAAATCCTCTCTTATTTGAGCCTTATTTGTTTACTTATTACTTGTACAAATTCACAAAGAAATATCTGGTTAGGAATCACACTAATGGATCCTGAGGGTTGCCTAACACCTTCCTTTTGGGATAATTTCAAGCCCTTACCCTATCTCTGGTTATCAAACAAACTTACAGGCGAATCTTATAGGTGTCCTAATGCACCTTAAATCATTAGGTGGCGATTCTTCATATGCAAAAACCCAGTTCCCAAATGAAATGAGTTGCCCTATATCCAAAATGTCAGAAACCCGATTTTTTTATGCAAAGAAGGAAAAAGGGGGCGCGATAGCATGGAGACTCTGCTAGGGATATTAGGCTTTTACCATTTCAGATTGTCCTTATGAATTTGTACCTTCCCTTTATGTGCAATTACTTGTTTAAATTCCTCTAAGAATTTAATTTCTTTTCAAAGGAAAAACTCACTTATCTTCTTCGTTTCTTTCCTTTATTACTGCTTCAAATTATAAAACTATTGTATTTACTGCTTTCTTAACATGCAAATACATGCCAACATTCTTTTAATTAATGCATAGTCATGCTTAACATCATACTCCACTCGTGCCAAAAGAAATACTATAGCAATGCTTATAATGAGTGATTGTGCTCTTTCTATATCATTACCCCTAAATTCAGAAAGGCATATTTGTAGTAAAACTAGTCGATGAACGGTGCAATCGATAGTTCCGAGCCTTCCCCCTTGAGTTGTCCGCTCAAGGGTAACAGTCTAAAACCCTATAGAAACCTTACTCTGTTGAATTATGCATGCATCATGGTCAAACCTAGTTGGGTCAATTATGTTGTCCACATAATGATCCTTTAAGATAGCCTTGTCCAAAAGTCCACTGGGTTTCCCTAAACCTAAACGAACATCGTCACGTTCTGTGCATTTATTTGGAGAACTAAATGCTTTATGCTAATTTTTGATGTTAAATATTCGAGTCTGGTGGGTGTAGGGACTAACCCTTCTGTTTTGCAGAAAATGAGGCAAAATGTCCAAGTTTTGGTATGATTAGCATGCCCCCACTCTTTCTAGACTGGTGGAGGTGTCTTCTATCAAATGACCAAATCAATGAGTGGAAAGAGAAAGCTAGCGAAAAGTTGGAATATCTGGAATACAGTCTGCTGGAATAGTAAGGAAAAGTGAGGAAGAGAGTCACTGACTGCTAGAACGCTGAGGGAAACGAAGGAGAATACCTGGCGAAGGCATTTTTACTGGTGAACCTACACGAACTGTAGGATTTGATCAACGGCAGCATTCAACCTGAGGAAGGTCCTTCTGGGACCAAGTAGATAGGAATTTACTTTTTTCGCTTTATGAATGTAATAAGGCCAATGGCTATTAGCGATTTTTATTTCTTGCTTATTTAGTGTTGTTTTGGGATTCGTCTATGAGGCATTTAGCATCCTAAGTTCTCCAAATCAACTTGTTGCTAGGCCCGCCTCGAGCACAACGAAGTTCCTAAATTAGGACACGCTCTATATTCCTGCACTATGTGTTTAAATATTGCAACATTTTTTATGATCCTCACTAACTTGGTTGCCTTTTTGTTCTATTTTTGTTATTACCCTCCCCCAAAGGTTAGTTCGAGCACTCTGACAACATCATCTTATTCCATAAGATCCAAGGGTCCTCCACCCACTCCTCCTCTAAGTCCTGTTAAAAACAAGAACAAAGGCAAAATGGAAGAGTTTAACATCAGAAAGGAGAACAAAATAGTAGAGGCCATTGATGGCCATAGTATTCGGGTTCCCAATGAAAACATGTCCCAACTTGAGCAGAAATTGTTGATGTTTTAGGAAGAGCTTGATCAGGTTCGGAATCTGGCCAACCCATCCTTCTCCCCCAGCACCCCAGACACCATCTTTCCCAACGTTCAAAATCCCACACCTCCAGAAAAGCAACCAAATCATCCCACTGTTCCAATGAAGAACCAATGCAACACTTTCCACACTCAAACAACAACCCAATACTCATCCCCGAACCATAAAATTCTGCAAATGACCATTTCCACGTGCCCACACACTAGGCCACAACAACAATCCCATCTATGTGGAGACCATGCCACTCTCCACTTAACCTATATCTTGCGCCCCTGAGTCTGATGAAAAGGATCTACTCATTAGAAACCTGACTGAAGAACTTAAGAAATTAACCAGTCGAATCCAAGGAGTGGAAGTAAGTAAAGGGATCGAATGGTTGAACTATGAAGATCTATGCATACAACCAAATGTTGAACTACCAGAGGGGTACAAACCTCCCAAGTTCGAGATGTTTGACGCTAAAGGTGATCCAAGGGTCCATTTGAGAACATCTTGAGACAAGCTGGTCGGTGTAGGAAAGGATGAAAGGATCCGCATGAAATTATTCATGAGGAGTTTGAAAGGAGATGCACTATCTTGGTACATCAGCCAAGATACTAGGAAATGGTCGAACTGGGTAGGTATGGCCTCTGATTTCATGGACAACTTTAGGTTTAACATATAAAATGTGCCAGAAGTATTCTATATTTAGAATCTGAAGAAGAAGCCTACAAAAATGTTTCGCAAGTGTGCTACTCGCTGGAGGTCCGAAGCTGCTAAGGTTAGACCTTCCTTAGAGGAGGAACGGATGAACAAATTCTTTGTCTGGGCTCAGCACCCACAGTATTATGAACGACTCATGATAATTGAAAATCATATGTTTTCTGACATTATCAAGTTAGGAGAACGATTTGAAGAAGGTATTAAAAGCGGTATGGTTAGAAACTTCTAGGCCTTGAAAGCTACAAATAAGGCCTTGCGATCTGGTAGTGTGTCTAATAAGAGGGACGCAAGAGCCGTAATGGTTGCACAAAGGACCAAGTATCCTCTCAAATACCAAACTTGCCCAACACCTCCACTCACATATCAGCCATCCCCAAACTACCAAGCGCCCTCCTACCAAGCTCCATCACCAACTTATCAGTCACCTCCACCTCCCACATATCAGCCTACCCCGCCCAGATATTCCCAACCTGCACATGTCTATCAAAATTACAATGCCCAACCATCTCATTACTAATCACCCCCCTCCCGCCAAAATTTCCCTAGGTCCCGACCTAATTTTGATTGGAGGCCTGCAAAATAATACACAACCATCACCGAACCTATTGATCAGCTATATGAGAGACTAAAAACCATCGGTTATGTCACCCTCATCCCTGCTACAACCCTTGAGAATCCTTCTTAGTGGGTTAACCAAAACAAATCTTATGCATACCACTCTGGCATGAAGGGATACATCATCGATGAATGTCGCTCTTTAAAAGACAAGATATGGTCCATGATTGATAACAAAGTCACTGTAGCAAAGGAAGCTACCCCAAATATCCGCAACAAACCCCGTACCAGACCACAAAGGTAGGGGTGTTCACACGATTGAAGTAGAGGATGATTGGGATCCCGAGGGATCCATCGGGTTAATCGTGGATGTCGATGATCCAAAGAAGCCAGCAGTTACTCTCAACCCCATCATAGTCCAGATTCAACCGTTTGAGGTCACTGAGGTAGATGTGTCTATCCCTCTTAAGTTTGAAGCAGTGCCATCAACAGAAGCACCAGCACCATTTGAGGTTACACTTTTACCACCCAAATAACATGTCCCATTCGAAGTAAATGTGGTCGTACCGATTCCAGTGGCAATGACCACTATACCGTCGTTCCATACAAAAGCTATACCTTGGGATTATACAACCGAGGCTAGAAGGAAAGGAAAAGTCAGGTTCAAAGAGACTATTGCAACGCACGGTATGACAAGAACTGGAAGAGTATATACCCCAAAACACTTAGCTGAGTCGAGCAAGCATGCTTCCAAGCGGCCACTCATCACTGAAATAGGTCCAGATGACTTTTGGAGGAAGATTCATGCCATGGAGTATTCAGTCATCAACCAGCTAAACAAAACACTAGCATAGATATCCATCCTCTCATTGCTGCAGAATTCCAAGACACACAAAAATGCTCTATTAAAGGTGCCAAGTGAAGCGTACGCGCCAAGTAATATCACCGGTAGGGAAATGGCTAATATGGTGGGACAAGTATTAGAAATCCATAAAATCACCTTCTATGAGGACGAGCTGCTGCCCGAAGGGTTAGGTCACAACAAAACCTTGCATATCACCGTGCAATGCGAAGACTACTTTATCACTAGGATCCTGATCGATGGGGGTTCCAACCTTAATATATGTCCTTTGATAACACTCAAGAAGCTGGGTAAAGGACTGCATAAGATAAAAGAAGGAGCAATCAATGTGAAAGCTTTTGACGGATCTTAGAGGTCCACCATCGGTGAGATTAGCCTGTGTCTGCAGATGGGACCAACCTGGTTCAAGGTCGACTTTCAAGTGATAAATGAGCCAACATCCTACAACCAACTGCTAGGGCAACCCTAGATTCATGGTGCGGTTGTTGTAGCTTCAACGCTGCATCAGGCCATAAATTTTGAATGAAATCATCAGGAAGTGATCATTCACGGTGACGGCAGCATTCCTATATACACTCGCCAGACCATTCCGGTGATAGGGGGAAGAAGAAAGCTAGATGGAGAGACCTACTATCACATCGAGCGGGTCAATGCTATCGACAAAGATAAATGGTGGGATAACAAGATTGAGAGTATATTAAATTGGAATGTATACGAACCTGGCAAGGGGCTCGGCAAAAACCTCCAAGGAATTGCTAAACCATAAAACTCATGAAACACGACACTACTTTCGGTCTGGGATATAAGTACACCTGGGAAGAATTTAACTACTGGTCACCACCATGGTGCGATCCTTACTATCCTCTAGAACAACCAATACCACCTTTGGAGTAGACTTTCCAACAGGCTAATATTGTTTACACGACAGATGAAGAAGAAGCACTTGTAGCGGTGAAGAACTTGTTCCTAAAAGACAATGACATGGACTGTTGTGTTGTTCTTGAGGAGGAGGGGGAGAAAGGTCCTTCCATACAAGTTGTGAGTAGAGGGAAATACCTCAAAAATTGGACCGTCAGGACAACCAGAGCCCAACGGACCTCAGGGTAGCAAGGCCAAAACAAGTACTATTCCCTGTTTTATTTAATGAATGATTTTCTTTTTGCACTTTCATTTTCCACGATAATATCTTCAATGTTCAAAATGATTATTCAATTTATCAAAGCATGTTTGATTTTTTCCAATGAATTAATATTTATTTTTATCATTTTCCTCCTTACTTTAGCTATACAACATTACTATTACTTATCTTGATGAACCAATGACTGTGACATGCAATGAGACAACGCAACAAATGGACATTGATTCAGAAGAAGATGACATACCTGAGGAGATCGTCAAAGAAGTTGAGAACTTTGAGTACATACCTAAATCCAACCTGGAAAAAATAGAAATTGTTAATTTGGGAGATGAAAAAACGTTAAGGAAACGCGAATCAGAATTCACTTATCGCCATCAGAAGAGAAGGAATACACAGAATTTCTAAGGGAATATGAGGATATATTCACCTGGTCGTATGATGGCGTGACTGTTCTAAGTACATCTATTGTGGCCCATAAACTGCCAACTGATCTGATATGTCCGCCAGTAAAGCAAAAGCAAAAGCTAAGGTTCTCAGGGTAGTTGAGTACTCGACATGGTTAGCCATCATTGTACCAATACCAAAGAAGGACGGGAAGGTAAGAGTCTATGTTGACTACCGAGATCTCAAGGGCCAGTCTGGAAGACGACTTCCCTTTGCCGAATATACATTTCTTGATCGACAATTGTGCTAAGCATGAGCTACAGTCATTTGTAAATTACTTCGTTGGTTATCATTAGATCTGGATGGATGATGAAGATGTTGAGAAAATGGCTTTCATTATGTCGTGGGGAATGTATTGTTACAATATGATGTCGTTCGGCCCTGAAGAATGCAAGGGCCTCCTACTTGAGGGCCATGACTACCATTTTTCATGATATGATACATAAGGAAATTGATGTATATATGGATGATGTTATCATCATGTCTAAGAAGGCTTCTGATCACATGGAAGATTTGAGGAAGTTCTTCAATAGATTGTGAAGGTACAACCTGAAACTGAATCATGCAAAGTGTGCGTTTGGGGTACTCGCTGGAAAATTGTTCGGGTTTATTCTGAGTCACCGAGGAATAGAACTGGATCCATCAAAGGTTAAATCCATTTAAGTACTACCACCACAGAAGAAAATGAAGGATGTGATAAGTTTCTTAGAAAGACTTAACTATATCAGCCGGTTCATAGCATAGTCTACGGCTATCTGTGAGCCAATCTTTAAGATGTTAAAGAAGGATGCCACTACCAAATGGACCGATGACTGCCAAAAGACCTTCGACATAATCAAGGAATACCTGTCAACACCACCAGTCTTGGTCCCGCCCGAGCTAGGTAGACCTTTATTACTCTACATTGCAGTATTGGATGGAGCTTTCGATTGAGTTTTGGGGCAACACAATGAAACAGGAATAAAGGAACAAGCCATTTACTATCTCAGTAAGAAGTTCACTCTGTACAAAGTCTTGTATTTTTTGATAGAGCGCACCGGTTGTGCTTTGACTTGGGTAGCTTAGAAGCTCAAGGATGAATCCATTAAAGTACATCTTTCAGAAGTCCATACCCACTGGCAAACTAGCCAAGTGACAAATCTTGTTGAGTGAATTCTACATTGTTTACGTAACTCAGAAGGCGGTCAAAGGACAAGAACGGGAAAACCACCTTGCTAAAAACCTCGTGGATGGAGAATATGAACCTGTGAGGACATATTTTCCTGATTAAGAGGTATCACTCATAGGAGAAGACATTGCAGAATCATATGACAGTTGGAGAATGTTCTTCAATGGAGCAGCAAACTTCAAATGAGTTGGCATATGAGCAGTCCTAGTATTAGAAACCAGTTAGCATTATCTAGAGTCTGCCAAGCTCAGGTTCCCCTACACCAACAATATGGCCGAGTACTAAGCCTGTATCCAAGGGCTTAAGATGGCCATTGACATGAACGTTCAAGAATTGCTAGTGATTGGAGATTCACACTTAATCATACATCAGGTCCGTTAAGAATGGGCAACAAAGAACTCCAAGATACTCCCGTATTTGCATCATGTACAACAATTAAGAAAGAGGTTCACGAAGATGGAGTTCCGACATGTTCCCCAAGTACAGAATGGGTTCGTCGATGCATTGGCTACCATGTTATCAATGATACAACATCCGGATAAGAATTTTATTAATCCCATTCTAGTAAAGATCCATGATCAGCCAGCTTACTCTACCCATGTTGAAGAGGAAGCAGGCGGAAAGCCTTGGTTTCATGATATCATGGAATATTTGGCAAAAGGACAGTACCCAAATCTTGCAAACCCTACTCAGAAACACACACTACGGATATTGCCCAACAATTTCTTTCACAGCAGAGGAATTTTGTATAGGAGGACTCATGATTTGGGACTACTAAGATGTGTCGATGAAAAGGAAACATCCAAGCTATTAGAGGAATTTCATGCTGGGACCTGCGGTTCACATATAAACGGTTTTGTCTTAGCAAAGAAGATACTCCGGGCTGGTTAATTTTGGATGACTATGGAAACAGACTGCATCAAGTATGTCCGAAAATGCCACCACTGTCAAATACATGCATACATGATAAAGGTGCCTCCAAATGAGCTTAATGCAACTAGCTCACTGTGGCCGTTCACCGCTTGGGGAATGGATGTTATTGTACCAATCGAGCCTGCCGCTTCCAATGGGAACATGTTTAATCTAGTAGCAATTGACTATTTCACCAAATGGGTCAAAGCAACATCTTACAAAGCAGTGACTAAGAAGGTCATGGTAGATTTTGTCCGCGACCGCATTATTTGTCCATTTATGATTCCAATTATTACTGATAATGGCTCAAAACTCAACAAATACTTGATGAAAGCTATGTGTGAAACCTTCAAGATCAAACACAAGAATTCCACAGCCTATAGGCCTCAAATGAATGGAGCTGTAGAAGTCGCCAGTAAGAATATTAAGAAGATATTCAAGAACATGATAGAGAAGCATGAACAGTTGCATAAAAAGTTTTCTCTATTAGGGTATCGCACCACAGTCTTCACATCAACAGGGGCAACCACCTATATGCTGGTTTATGGTACAAAGGCTTTCATTCTTGCAAAAGTAGAAATTCCTTCCATAAGGATCCTATAGGAAGCTGAGCTCAAGATGTAGAGTGGGTGAAGAGCCATTACGAGCAACTAGCTCTTATAGATGGAAAGAGAATGAACGCCTTTTGCCAAGGCCAAATCTATCAGAACGGAATGTACAGAGCCTTCAACAAAAGAGTCAAGCCAAGACAGTTCACACTGGGACAGTTGGTGTTAAAGAAATATTTTCTGCATCAGGATGAAGCCACAGGGAAGTTCTCTCCCAGCTGGCAGGGCCCATACATAGTTCATCGGGGTTTGACAGGAGGATCCCTCATACTTGCAGAAATAGACGGAGAAGTATGGCCAAAGTCGATCAATTCAGATGCAGTCAAGCGTTACTATATGTAATCCTTATGCTTTCCTTATATGATGTAAATTGAACTACGTCTGACCTGATTCCTGTTTAAGAGGGGGTACGTAGGCAGCCCTATGGATTCGATCACAATTTAATAAATAAATTATTTCACCCCAAAATTGGAAAATGGGGCAGAAGTTTGAGGAGGACCCTCAAAATTCCGAAGTAATTTCAGTCGATCGTCGCACGAGCAATAGTCAGAGGCTTCAACCCATCAAACTAAGGCATAATTTTGAGGCAGACCCTCAAAATTCCATAGCGAGAGAGGTTACAATATCTTGAACCACGTCATAGTCGTTGGTTCATCTAAAAGCTATTTTTTTAATCATACATTTTTGTCATAGTTTTACAAAATTATGCTTGTTTATTGAAACTGCTTTGTTTAGCAATGCTACCCCAATGACACAGACAGTATTGCCAGATTAAAGCCGAACGAGTCAAGCAAATCTAGCGGGGATACGAAATAATCTTCCCCTTTACAGAACTTATGATTTTTCTTTGGATGCAGGCACTAGGATTACGAAATCATTGAACGTACTATACGTCATAAAACAAACGTTGTTCAAGAATATGATTCTCCAAACCATTGAACTTATCAACATCTACTATCAGCACGTACCCAGAATGCTCCGTATCTTACAATTCTCCCAGTAATCACCATGCCGCAATCTGCTTTCAGCTAAGAAACTCTACTATTATTCGCTATTTTATTTCTTGCATAAGTCTACCATTCTGCCTTCCGAGGTCAAGGCGTACCTCTATCTACATCTGCATTGCATGAGGCTACCATTTTTCCTTCCAACTTGCATAAGGCTATCATTCTGCCTTCCAACTTACATAAGGTTACCATTCTACTTTCCGAGGTTAATCTCTACCTCTATCTGCATTTGCATTGAATAAGGCTACTATTCTGCCTTCTAACTTGCATAAGGATACTATTTTGCCTTCCGAGGTTAAGCTATACCTCCATTTGCATCCACATTGCACGGTTGCAAGATCGCCACATCGCACGGCTAAAAGATCGCAATATTTCACGGTTGAAACATCGCCACATTATACGACTGAAAGATAGCCACATTGCACGACTAAAAGATCGCCACATTGCATAGCTAAAAGTTCGCCACATTGCATGACTGGAAGATCGCCACATTGCACAGCTGAAAGATCGACACATACTACTACATCCTTCATGGGCTGAAATATCACCAACCCATCCAAAGGCGTCATCATTCGGAGGCACCATCTTCATAGCCCGAGAACACCATGTCATGGCCTGAGGACCCCTTTTCAATCTATTGCATATCATTATTCAAAGGCATCATGGTTCGGAGGTGCCATTTTCATAGCTCGAGAGCATTATTTCATAGCCTGCAAATATTTTATTATATACTTCATGGCACAGGACACCATGGTCTAAAGACGTCATCCTAATCGTCTAAAGACGACATTCATGGTCCGACAGGAATTTTCATCATGTCTAAATTTATGCACAATATATGCTTGTATTACTCATTTGCAGGTAATGGGCAAGTAACAGCTGTCCCGGCAGGAGCGCTTCCGCTCCAGTGCCCGAAGCCACATCAAACCTAACCATTCCCGTAAGCCTTTCACTCACCTTGACCGAAACATTGTGTCCGTTCTTGGAAAGTACCCGACGACATACTCTGCCAACGGATCCTGAACTACATATGGCCTGATTCCTATAAAACCAGAGATATATAGGCAGCTCAGAATCCAGGGTGCGGCCCATCTTCTTCAAACCGTTTTGTTCGGTCAAAATTGGCCATCATATCTTTACACAACAACTGTTTCATCATTCCCGGGTAAAGATGGGCAGTTGTTGATATCCAATTTTTCTCTATATATTTTTCAATATGCAAAATACCTTCAAAATAACATATGTATGCATATATAAGTATGTCCAAGTGTTTCATTACTTTTCATTAATTTTTAAAGATTTTAAATTAATCTATTCCCCTATTTTATCCATAAAAATCCTATAATTGTTTTCAAAATTAATTTTGGTAATTCATTTATTAGACTCTCACATTTATGCCACAATATAGCTAATGCAATTATTTCATATTTTTATAAATTATTTAGTATTTTTAAGGATAAATTGTATAATTACAACATTAGTCTCTTTTATGATTTAATTACGTTTACATCTACAAAAATCAAGTCCAGTATTTTAAAATAGTTAATTATACATTATAAATCATTTTCGTACTTTCAATTTATTTCCAGAAATCAATTTACTATTTTTATAATTTTAAATAGGGGAAAATTGGCTATTTAAATAATAGCCCAAATTTATTTCAATTATAGCCTAAATCCTACCCCAATTTAAACCCGATTCTCAACCCAATTGAACTCCATCTGACAAGGCCCAAACCCAGTTTCATAAATCTTCCACTCACCCGTTTTAATCCAGGTCGTTGATCATTCAGATCAATAGCCAATACTCGCCCTTTCCTTAATTAATTCCAAACGACCCCAAAACCCTATCATTTCTCACCTACCGTCGCCCTTGAACCCTCTCTCTCTCAAACTCTCTCTGCAACACCACCTGAACCCTAGCCGCGACCACCCTAATACCTACCCAATCTATGGCCTTCCTTGGTCATTTGAGGCATGTACCAGCCTTAAATGGTTCCTATATGTTTGATCTATGGTTCCATGACCAGAATTCGAAGGGATTTGGTTAGTCCTCGCTCGAGGACCTTTCTCTGGTCATCCCTGACCTTTCTCCAGCCAGCCATGGCTATTCGCGTCAGATCCTTGACTCTCTTGGTTAGATCGGTAACTTTCAAGGTCTTTCTCATTGCCTTTGGGTTTTTTGAAACCCTAACCTCTAAAGATTTTTCAATTTATTTCAGATCTACCTTAGATATATGCTTGCCATGAACTTTTTAGTGCTTCTCGAAGTTTCTTTTACCTTTCCTTCAAAATGACTCTTCACTTTCTGATTAGGGTTTTTCTTCAAGTTTTTCTTTTCAAAATATTTTCTCTGATTTTAACGTGTTTGTGATTTTTCTATGTCTCACTCATGTTGTTCTCCTATTTGAGTTATCATGTTGAAAACCCTAATTTCTTTTGGGTTCATTCGAATTCTGAAATAGTTTGCTAGTACTTGTTTGATTTATTTTTTTATCATCTTTAAAACTCGATTGTTGTTGAAACCCTAGGTCTTTGGGGTCTGAAATTTTATGTTTGAGTACTTGAATCGACTGAAAGATTTTGTTATAGACTCTCTCTTTTCTCTATGTGACTCATCTAATTTTTTTTTACTATCTTTCAACTCGACTAAGGTTGAAACCCTAACTTTTCGAAAGGGGTTTCCTCACATGCTATTGTGAAACCTTTGCATGTTTCTGCTACTATATTTTATTCCCTGTTAATTCAATATGACTCGACCTACTTGATTACTACGATGCGAATGTTTGCTTTACTACTGAACCCTAGCTTATTTCTTCCACTACTACTTGTTTGTGATTTTGTCAATGAGTTTGGCCTCGCATGTCTGATGACCTTGTTCACTTTATTTATATGCTGAATTTTCTTCCTTGATTGATCTTCATCTTGTGACTGATTTCGAAAGTTTCCCTTTTATGAATACTGATTTCACTTGCCCGTTCAAATTGATTGATTCTTTACCCATTACTATGGTATTTTGTCTTACTAAATCTTTTCAAAAAATACATATATTTGTGCAGTTGGAATCGATTGCTTACTTAATGTTTTTACTACTCCTTTTATTGTGTAAGTCCCCGTAAAAATTTGGGCTCAAAATTTGATTTTCAGGTTTAAACTAAGGGGGGAAGTCTCATGCATTGATTGTTGAAAATCATGGTTGAACATACATACATGCCTTTTAAAAAAAAAACTAAAATCTAGTAAGAGGAATTGGGTAGGAGTAAAGGATTGTACAAAAAGGGGTTGATAACCTAAACAAGTTTGAGTAGCAAATTTGAACTTTGATTCTAAGAAATATGTGTTAATTTGTGCACTAGATTGACGTTGCTAGGCTTTTTGGTGAAATTGAAAGTAGAAATTTAAAGGGAATTCAGCTCCAGTATGTATGGCTACCTTTAACCTTTGTAAAGTCCCCTTGTTTGGTGTACGGGTAATTGGTATGTGTTTACAAACGTGGACTATTTGTAAATTCCTGTGATTAATGTGCCTTGAACGTTGTTGGTTAAGTCTTCCGATATGATGGTGCAAGTAAATAGCAACAAACCAAATGTGTGGGTGTGAATGTGTTGGTGTGGTAAGAGGTGTGTAACAAATGATGGAAAGAATTCGTAATTGATGCAATTGAAACAACTGTGGTAATATCATAGTGGCTTGTCGTGGGCAATTATCGTTGTGACTTAAATTGTACATCGGGCTATTGTATATGATGGAAATGGTATTCATGGTTATGGAAATTATTTGTGAAATGTTGTTGTTATTCCTTGAGAATTGTTGTTGTTTTTCTTTGTGAATTGTTGTGGTTGTTGTATTGTTTGTGAAATGTGATTGTTCGGTGGGATCGGGTTGCGTGCCGCAAAACAAAATGATAAACTGTGGGTTGGGGTGATAAGGGTGGCTGAGGTAATAAGGGTGGCTGAGGTAATAAGGGCGGAAAGTGATCGAAATCACTATTGAAATGAAAAAAAAAATGAGAAAGTTGTGAAATCATTGATGTGAAAAATGTTGAAGGGGATATGGAGAGATTGTAAATTTTTTTGGCTTGATTGCTTCCTTTCATGTGTATTTGATTGTCGATTTCATCATTACTTGCTACTTGTGTATGGTTTGAGTTTGCTTAGGGCAAAGTTTGTTCATACATACCAGTACAATTCAAATGTACTAACATCCTTTTTGCCGGGGGTGCTACATTCCTGTTATGATTGTAGGTGGATCCATAGAAGGTACTCCAGTTCACCGACAGTAGCAGTCCTTCATCTTCCATCAGCCGTATTGGTGATCCCCTTTCCTCTCGGGGCCCTGCGTGGCTCATGCCACTTTATTTCAGAGTCTTATTTTGGTTTTGTGTAAGGTATAGTCGGAGCCTTGTTACCGGCAAGTACTGTATTATCCTATTGTATCTTTAGAGGCTCCGTAGATAGTAAATGTGGGTTATGAACTTATGTAATTGTATGTTGGGCGATGTAAGTTGTAAACTT
Source organism: Nicotiana glauca (assembly GCA_026770625.1). NCBI lineage: Eukaryota > Viridiplantae > Streptophyta > Magnoliopsida > Solanales > Solanaceae > Nicotiana > Nicotiana glauca. The sequence goes on from MU691718.1 coordinate 25,930, forward strand.
TGTTAAGTAACCAAGTATGTTAAGTATGTTTTGAAAAAGGTAATTTCAATTATAAAATGGTTAGTTCCTTGATTAATGAGTAATGAAAATACGGGGTAACATGTGGGATAAAAAAGGCACCAAGGTTAGCTTGACTGGGGCTACCCGGTCGGGCGCCGGTCATGTCCCTCGGTTTTGGGCGTGACAAACTTGGTATCAGAGCCTAAGGTTTTAAAGTGTCCTAGGATATCTCAGAGCCGTGTCTAGTAGAGCCCTTCTTATCGGTGTGTTGTCGGCCACATCTATAATTAGGGGGCTGCATGGACATTTAGGAATTTACCCTCTTCTTTGTTATTCTATATCGTGCGGTGAAGTGAAAAGTGGAAGTATCTATGTCTAACTCGTGCTCTGTTCTGAATCTTTCAGTAATGGCACCTAAGAAGAGATCTAGGCTCGGCCTTGGGGCCAATGCCACCCCAGGTGAGGCTATGAATCATGTACCTGATGTCGTGGGTGAGAGTGACTCCCCGGTCTTGAATCTACCTGGCCCGTCTATCCCAGACCAGAGTGTTCCTGTTTCTGCAGCGGAAGAGGGTGCTACCATCCCTCCCGTCGATATTCCTGATTATGATACAGTTCCAGCTTTCGGTCCCGGGATTTCTGATAGGGACCTAAGAGGATCCAGTTAGTGGCCGCCCAGGCCGAGAGATTTCATGATGCCCCTATGTCCTCCAGCGGAAAGGGAGATTTCGCTAGCTTCAGATTCTACCAGTTTCTGCGGTTAGCCCCTCCAGAGTTCTCAGGCACAGACCCAGAGGACGATCCGTAGGATTTCCTTGATGAAATGTATAAGACCCTTCGAGTGATGAAGTCTACCGAAACAGAGGGGGTTGAGTTAGCTTCATACAGGTTGAAGGCAGCAGCGCGTTCGTGGTTCGAGATGTGGGAGGATTCCCGTGAGGAGGAAAGACCTTTGGCTAGATGGGAAGAGTTTGTAGATGCCTTTATGGACCATTTCTTGCCTGCTGAGACAATGGAAGCCCATGTCACTGAGTTTGAGGTCCTCAAGAAGGGCAGCATGAGAGTTTGGGAGTACCACATGGAATTTGTGAGATTGTCCAAGTATGCACCTCAGTTAGTGTCGACCATGGATGCTCGAGTTTGGCGATTTGTTCAGGGACTTATTCCTTTGGTGGTGAATGAGGCTGCTATAGTGGCCTTGCACTCAGATATGAATTATGGGAAAATTGTAAGATTCGCTCAGGCCACAAAGGCTAGGAAGTTGAAGATATGACTGGAAAGGAAGAGTAATAGCAGGGCCCGATCAGTGGGTTACTCAAGGAGATCAGCTCAGAGGAGAGGGTCATCAGGGCTATCCCAGTCATATGATCATTCCTCAGTGAGCGCACCACTATCTGTGCACAGTTATCAGCAGAGCAACCACATGAGACCAGGTTCAGACAGTAGGAGGCCCCATCAGTCCGGTCGATCAGGAGGGAGATCACAGTGGCAGGGGAGGGCTCCATGCCCCAAGTGTGGGAGAATTCATATAGAGACTTGTTATTTAGATATCCCAGTATGCTATAGATGCGGGGTGAGAGGTCATATCCAGCGGGATTGTCGTGCGCCCAGTCAGGGCATGGGTAGGGGATTTGCTCAGTCATCCGGTTCTTCAGCTGCCACATCATACATGCATCCTCCAGCTCTAGCAGGGGGTGGTGCAGGTAGGGGAGGAGCTCGTGGTATGGGTGGACCTAGCTGATTTTATGCTTTGAGTGGTCACCAGAGTGTAGAGGCTTCTCCAGATGTCGTCACAGGTATCTTGTCTATTCAGGCAATTGATTGTTATGCTCTAATTGATTCGGGGCTCTCTTTATCTTATATCACCCGATTCATTGCTTCAAGTTTTGGTATATAACCCAAACAGCTTCATGAGCCGTTCTCCATATGGACTCTGGTTGGTGATTCTATTTCAGCCGCGCGAGTTTATCGGAATTTTATTGTCACGGTATGTGGTCGTGTTACCACGGCCGATCTTATCGAGCTTGGAATGGTGGATATCGATGTGATTATGGGAATGGACTGGCTTTATTCATGCTTTGCTAAACTTGACTGCCGAACGAGAGTCATGAGACTCGACTTACCTAATGAGCGGGTTATCGAGTGAAAAGGGAATAGTTTGGTGCCGAAGGGTAGGTTTATTTCCTACCTTTAGGCTTTAAAGATGATTAAGAAGGGATGTATCTATCATTTGGTCTGGGTGGCGGACACCACTTCAGAAGTGTCTACCCCCAAGTCCGTGCCAGTTGTGAATGAGTTTCTCGAAGTGTTTCCGAATGAGCTTCTAGGGCTTCCACCAGATAGGGAGATTGATTTCGGGATTGATGTATTGCTAGATACGCAGCCAATATCTATTCCACCATGTAAAATGGCTCCAGCAGAGTTAAGGGAGTTAAAGGAGCACCTAAAGGATTTATTAGAAAAGGGGTTCATACCGCCGAGTGTGTCACCGTGGGGTGCTCCAGTTCTTTTTGTCAGGAAGAAGGATGGGTCGCTCCGGATGTGTATTGATTACCGGCAGCTCAACAAGGTCACCATCAAGAATAAATATCCGTTGCCTCGGATAGATGATTTGTTCGACCAATTTCAAGGTGCAAGGTTCTTCTCTAAAATTGATCTACGGTCTGGGTATCACCAATTGAAGATTAAGGAGCATGATATTCCCAAAACTGCTTTTAGAACTCGCTATGGTCACTTTGAATTCTTGGTCATTTCTTTTGGGTTAACCAACGCCTCGGCAAATTTTATGGATATTATGAATTAGGTCTTCAAGCCATTTCTAGACTCCCTCGTGATTGTTTTTATTAATGACATCCTTGTTTATTCGCGGAGTCGGGAGGATCCGGTCACCTCAGGGCAGTTATGCAGACTCTTCGTCAGCACTAGTTGTATGCTAAATTTTTGAAATGTGAGTTTTGGTTGGAGTCCGTTGCATTTTTGGGTCATGTTGTTTTTAGTGAAGGGATTCAGGTAGACCCCTAGAAGATTGCAGCAGTGAAAGATTGGCCTAGACCCACGACGCCGACGGAGATTCGTAGCTTGTTGGGTTTAGCAGGGTATTATCGGAGGTTTGTGGAGTGATTCTTGACCCTCGCCTCCCCATTGACTAAGTTGACGCAAAAGACGGTTAAGTTCCAATGGTTCGACACTAGTGAGAAAATTTTTCAGGAATTGAAGTCAAGGTTGACCTCGGCACCAATATTGACCTTGCTGGAAGGCACGAAAGGATTTTGGTTTATTGTGATGCCTCCAAGGTTGGTTTGGGGTGTGTGTTTATGCAACATGGGAAGGTTACAACATATGCTTCGAGTCAAGAATCACAAGAAGAATTATCCGACGCATGATTTGGAGCTTGCGGCAATTGTGTTTGCTTTGAAAATATGGCGGCATTATCTTTATGGGGTCCATGTGGATGTGTTCTTAGACCAGAAGAGTCTCCAGTATTTGTTCAAGCAGAAGAAATTGAATTTAAGGAAGCGACGGTGGTTAGAATTGCTCAAGGATTATGATATTAACATTTTGTACCATCAGATAAGGCTAACGTGGTGGCCGATGCTCTCAGTCAGAAATCTATGGGTAGTTTGGCTCATTTGGGAATGGATCAAAGGCCCTTGGCTCGGGAGGTTTATCAATTGGCCAGTTTAGGAGTTTGCATTTCGACATCAGACGAGGGGAATGTTATAGTGCATAATGGAGCAGAATCGTCACTCGTAGCGGAAGTCAAGGAAAACAGTTTATGGATCTAGCATTGGCTCAGATGAAGGAAGCAGTTTTGAATAACAAGACTTCGGCATTTTCACTTGGCAGCGAAGATGGTGTATTGCGGTGTCAAGGTAGTCTATGTGTTCCGGATGTGGATAAGCTTCGGTAGGGCGGAGGCTCATAATTCCAGGTATTCTGTGCACCCAGGTTCTATGAAAATGTATCATGCCCTCAAGGAGATTTATTGGTGGAACGGTATGAAGAGGGGTGTGGCGGACTTTGTATCTAAATGTCCAAATTGTCAGCAAGTGAAGGCTGAGCATCAGTGGCCCGGTGGGTTGCTGAGCATCAGTGGCCCGGTGGGTTAACTCAGCTTATGGAAATACCATTATGTAAATGGGAGATGATCAACATGGATTTCGTGGTAGGGTTACCTCGCACTCAGCGTAAGTTCGACTCAATTTGGGTAATAGTGGATCGACTCACCAAATCAGCTCACTTCTTGCCAGTCAAGTCCACCGATACAACAGAACAATATGCTAAGTTGTATATCAAGGAGATAGTAAGGCTTCATGGCACTCCACTTTCTATTATCTTAGATCGAGGGGCCCAGTTCACACCTAATTTTTGGAAGACATTTCAGCAAGGTTTGGGTACTCAGGTGAATCTCAGCACAGCTTTCCATCTGCAGACTGACGGTCAGGCCGAGCGGACTATTCAGACGCTTGAAGATATGTTGCGGGCTTGTGTCTTGGATTTCAAATGTAATTGGGATGATCACTTGCCAGTTATAGAATTTTCTTACAATAACAACTTTCATGCTAGCATTCAGATGGCCCCATTTGAGGCCTTGTACGGAAGAAGGTGTAGGTCTCCGATTGGGTGGTTTGAAGTGGGTGAAGCAAAATTGCTAGGGCCATATCTTGTGCACCAGGATATGGAGAAAGTTAAAGTCATTCAGGAAAGGATGAAAACTGCTCAGAGTCGCCAGAAATCCTATGCGGACGTTCGTTGAAGAGAATTGGAATTCCAAGTTGATGATTGGGTGTTCTTGAGGGTATCTCCTATGACGGGAGTCATGCGATTCGGGAAGAAAGGGAAGTTGAGTCCTAGGTATGTCGAACCGTATCGGATCACTCAACGGATAGGGCAGGTAGCTTATAGGCTGGAATTGCCTCCTGAAATGCCATTAGTGCACCCGGTGTTCCATGTGTCTATGTTGAAGAAAGTGGTTGGAGATCCATCCACCATTGTGCTAGTCGAGACCATCGAGGTTAATGAAGAGTTGTCGTATGAAGAGGTTCTGGTTGCTATCCTTGATAGGCAGGTCCGTAAATTGAGAAATAAGGAAGTTGCCTCAGTTAAAGTATTATGGCGAAGTCAACAAGTTGAGGAAGCCACACGGGAAGCGGAAAAAGAAATGAAGGAAAAATATCCCCATCTGTTTGAAGAAGTCCAATAATAATCGCGCAAACTCTTATCCCTAAAACAAATTGTTATTGTGTCCAAATTGTTGCAAAGACACCCCATCATTCTTTCCTAATGCTTTACTATTGGAATTCCTCAAGTTGTGCAAGAGTTGTATGTGTTGTGATTGTTTTAAGTCATGTGAACCTCCTTTGGTGAATGAAAGTTTTATAAAGACTCATGTGATAAGTAAACAACTAATGGTAGTGTAGATTGATAATGTTTTATTTATATTCATGTAGTATATTGAAATGGTTAAATTATGTGGGACTCATTGAAGTGACTAGTCTATGTGCTAAATGTAGCAAGTGATTGAATGTGTGAAATTGTTGAGGTAAGGAGTTGTATACCAGCTGTAGGGATAGTTGTAATTATGTAATGGTGTTTGGAATTGTTTTTCGGGGGCTCTCTGACAGGTAGATATGTCCAAATTACAAAGGAAACTCTGGCAATTTTTTTTTCAAAATATGGGAGTTAGTAAAAATTGGGAGTCTACATATCATGTTTTCAAAAACCAACTGATATGAAAGATCCTCATTCGAGGATGAATGATTTTAAGTGGGGAGGATCTAAGGCCCCGTAAAAATTTGGGCTCAAAACTTAGTAACTTGCGGTGTCGACTCCGCATATGTGTTAGGAATGTGGCTCACTGCAGTTCGGACCCTTGGTATTGATCTAAGCTTTTAAAAATCAAAGATTCAGTTTTCTAGAAAAATTCCATTCTGCGGCCCAGAATGCGGTCGCAGATCTAGTATGTGGACCGCATTCCTGCCGCATAGTGAGTCAGTGGTATGGTTAAATTTGAGGTCAAAATGCGGTCCATTATGCAATCGCATAACTAGTATGCGGACCGCATTTGTATCGCAAAGTGAGTCATCGTGCCAATCAAATTTGACGTAAAAAATGCAGTGCATTATGCGACCACAGATCGTTTATGCTAACCGCATAGTGGTCGCATGCCGACACAGTGTTTTTCATTTTGGCCCATTTTTTAGGGCCATTCTGCGAACGGTCTGCGGACCGCATGTCAGGAATGCGATCGCATTCCGGACCGCATTCCGCATCAGGGCTCCATTTTTTCTAATTTTCACCCCGACCCCCTATTTAATAAAACACACCAACCACTCATTTTAATGAGTTTTCTGAACAAAATAAGAGAGAGGAAGAGAGGGTTCTTGAGAGAGATTTCATCTCCTTTAATTTGATTCTTCAAAAACTATCCGGGACGGGAAATTTCAAAGTGCTTATCTTCATCCCCATTCTTGTAGGTAAAATTCCTAACCCTTTTCATTGATTTTCAGGTTTTAACTAAGGGGGGAAGTCTCATGCATTGATTCTTTAAAATCATGGTTGAACATACATGCATTCCTTTTTTAAAAAAAAAACCTAAAATCTAGTAAGAGGAATTGGGTAGCAGTAAAGGATTGTACTAAAAGGGTTTGATAACCTAAACAATTTTGAGTAGCAATTCTGAACTTTAATTCTAAGAAATATGCGTTAATTTGTGCACTAGATTGACGTTGATAGACTTTTTGGTGAAGTTGAAAGTAGAAATTAAAAGGGAATTCGGCTCCAGGTATGTATGGCTAACTTTAACCTTTGTAAAGTCCCCTTGTACGAGTAATTGGTATGTGTTTACTTACGTGGACTATTTGTAAATTCTTGTGATTAATGTGCCTTGAACGTTGTTGGTTAAGTCTTCCGATATGATGGCGCAAGTAAATAGCAACAAACCAAATGTGTGGGTGTGAATGTGTTGGTGTGGTAAGAGCTGTGTAACAAATGATGGAAGGAAATCGTAATTGATGCAATTGAAACAACTGTGGTAATATCATATGTGGCTTGTCGTGGGCAATTATCGTTGTGACTTAAATTGTACATTGGGCTGTTGTATATGATGAAAATGGTATTGATGGTTATGGAAATTCTTTGTGAAATGTTGTTGTTATTCCTTGAGAATTTTTGTTGTTATTCCTTGAGAATTGTTATTGTAGTTCTTGAAAATTGTTGTTGTTGTTGTTCTTTGTGAATTATTGTGGTTGTTGTATTGTTTGTGAAATGTGATTGTCCGGTGGGATCGGGTTGCATGCCGCAACACAAAATGATAAATTGTGGGTTGGGGTGATAAGGGTAGCCGAGGTAATAAGGTTAGAAAGTGATCGAAATCACTATTAAAATGAAAAAAAATGAGAAAGTTGTGAAATCATTAATGTGAAAAATGTTGAAGGGGATATGGGGAGATTGTAAACTTGTTTGGCTTGATTGTTTCCTTTCATCTATATTTGATTGTTGATTTCATTATTACTTGTTACTTGTGTATGGTTTGAGTTTGCTTAGGGCAAAGTTTGTTCATACATACCAGTACAATTCAAATATACTAACATCCCTTTTTCCGGGGGTGCTACATTCCTGTTATGATTGTAGGTGGATCCATAGAAGGTACTCCAGTTCACCGACAGTAGCAGTCCTTCATCTTCCATCAGCCGTATTGGTGAGCCCCTTTCCTCTCGGGGCCCTGCGTGGCTCATGCCGCTTTATTTCGGAGTCTTATTTTGGTTTTGTGTAAGGTATAGTCGGAGCCTTGTTACCGGCAAGTACTGTATTATCCTGTTGTATCTTTAGAGGCTCCGTAGACAGTAAATGTGGGTGATGAACTTATGTAATTGTATGTTGGGCGATGTAAGTTGTAAACTTTGTTAAGTAACCAAGTATGTTAAGTATTTTTTGAAAACGCTAATTTCAATTATAAAATGGTTAGTTCCTTGATTAATGAGTAGTGAAAATACGGGGTAACATGTGGGATAGGAAAGGCACCCAGGTTAGCTTGACTGGGGCTATCCGGTCGGGCGCCGGTCATGTCCCTCGGTTTGGGGCGTGACATATGGCAATAATCACTCTATCTCTAAACTAATTTCTTTCCTTATTTGGATATGTTCCTACCCGTTAAACAGTGATTCCTTAATTAAAGGAAGTCACTTGGGTAATTGATTTTGACTGGAGATTGTTTCCATATTTGTACTAAAATTTTACTTTTTACCTCTCCTTCACTCGTTTTCAAAAGGCTATAAATACCTTTCACCCCTCTTCTTTCAAACACATGAACACAAGGAACAAAACATTTGAGCTTAAAACACACACTTCACTCAAAACTCTCTCTCTTTTCTCTGTTACTACTTTTGTTGCTGCCTACCTGGCCGGCTGAAAGCCAAGGCTAGGATGTGGGAAATTTGCTTACTTTTCTTTCTGCATTTGCTTCTTTACTGGTATGTTCTAATTAATTTTCCAGCATCAACAACAACATGACTCTTTAATATTTCCTTCACTCTTACATGTTTCCTGCTTGTGTTTAATCAAGTTCCATTACTGAGCATGCTGTAATATGCCTCTTCCTCTTGTGAATTAATGTTTTTCTTATGTATGAACTCTCTCAGTCACTTGTTATGACTTTTTAATCCCAAACCCCCATACCCCCTATGTGTTTGTATTCCCTAGTTGGTTTGGAGGGCATGCCTGCATTAGACATTACTGTACATGACCCTAAAGCTGACCCTCCCTGGGTTCACAATCTTATATCCCCTCTATGTGTTGTATTCTCTAGCCGGTTCATGGCCATGCCAACATTATCTATTTTTATGCATGCCCATACCTAACCCCTTCCTAAGGTCATATGCTCCCTGCAATGAATTCCCAAACCCCTGACCTCTTTTTATGAAAATGTTGATTCTGTGTAATGTGAAGGTTTACTACTACTATTTTCCAATCACCCTTATCCCTCTCTATTCTCGACTCAATTTTAAATCTCTATTCCTGCTCTTCCACTATATTCTTAGACTTAGGTTCTGCCCCTCTTGTGTGAGCCTTGCCTTGGGACCCATGAGCTCCGTCTTAACTTGAACACATAAGGGATAGCCCTTCGACACTGCACTCATCTCTATCTGGTTATGCAAACTTTGGTATAAGCACTACCCGGGGTCCCTTGAGACCCTTAGGAAACTTTGACACACCCAGATCTGAGAAAGGCTTTGAAACAAGTGGCATTTGAAGTGTTTTGTTCCATAACTCAGAGAGGAAGTCAGAATCAGGCTTTCTATGGTTGTAATTTCTTATTTTACACATTTCTTTGAAGTAATTTAGTAATTAGTCTGTAATAATTTGTAAATAGATATTAAGGTTGGCTAAGGCTAGGTAATTGTGCATGCTTAACTATTAGAAGGGTAGAGAACATGCCTATATGATGTGTTATCTGATTGATTAACTCAGTCTTTTGAGAACATGCCTATAGGACTTGCCTTTTGTATGGTTTAAATTCTGCATTTAGATAATATGCCTATAGGACTTTTTAGTCTGCATGTTTAATTCCGTATTTAGAGAACCTCTCTATAGGATTCATCTTAAATTTTGCATATTTATTATCACACACAGACACCATGTTCTTAGGATCTAATTGATTATAATCCGGCATCATGTCCAATAGATTAAAATTAGTACATTTTCATAGAAATCATGCCTATAGGAATTTCAAGTAAATCCTGCCTGCTTCATCTCATGTTCAACTAGATATCATGGCTATAGGAATTAAAATTAGCAATAATGGATATCCATGTATATAGGATCTGAAATCAGTTTAGTTTAAAATCAGCCTAACTCATACTGTTCTGAACTATTTTTTTTAATAAACAACCCACTCTCCTCTTATTAAGACGGTTTAACAAGTATGCCTATAGGGTCTCAAATCGCTCATTTTTAAAAAAAAATTGTTACTGCTTCGACACATTTTGAATCAGTAATAGCTATCATGTTTATAAGATCTCACACAAACATCTAGGCAAGCACTAGGTGATAACGACAATAAAACTGAACTCACCTCTATTAATTAGCAATTACTACAACTAGCAGGCAGGCTTGATTCAGACTTCATATCTGGATTATGTAATAAATTGGTCTGCTCAACAATTAAAACTCCCCTCCCATAGTGCTTTAGATTCTGACCTTGATTGTATTTAAGTCATGTTATTTCTGTGCTTTGCTTGAGGAGGTATACATGAGCCTTTAGTTTTTTACATGTTTACTCTTAATGTGCAGTCCTATGTGTTTTGCATGTCACCTTAGCTATTTCACCTTTTGAACCAATAGCATGCAATAGTGGTTGAGACCAATCCACACTTTAATAACTTGATGGGGTGGAAAGGGTAGATATAGATATGAGGACCGGTGCACTAATGCCACATGTATCCCCTCTTTTGAGGAGTGATTACCGGGTATTACATTGATGTGATCCATATTATAAATAAACCTAGGACCCCCTTTATATTCATTAGCATACTTAGTTATAGCTCTTTCAAACTTTGTTTTGCTTTTATCAATTTCAAACACGTGTGTATTAAAATGCCCTCTTATTTGAGCCTAAATTGTTTACTTTTTAATTGTACAAATTCACAAACAACAATCTGGTCGGGAACCATACTGGTGGATCCTGAGGGGTGCCTACCACCTTTCCCTTGGAATAATTTCAAGCCCTTACCCTATCTCTGGTTATCAAACAAACTTAGAGGTGAAACTTGTAGGTGTCCTAATGCACATTAAATCATTAGGTGGCGACTCTTCAAACGCAAAAACCCAGTTCCCAAAAGGAATGAGTTGTCCTATACACAAAATGTCATAAACTCAACTTTCCGATGCAAAGAGGGAAAAAGGGGGCGCGACATACCCTAATGCATGTGATAGGATAGACAGACATAACAAAAGAAAGAAAGAGACTCCAACATGCTGCTGAATGGCTCAGAAGGGGCACTTCACCGTGAAGTCTCGATCAAGTATCAGGGGTGTGTGCCGGCAATATAGTTAGATGTACCTACCTCAGATCCTATACAGTTCATCACAAAAGCATAGTATGAGTACATAAACAACATGTACCCGGCAAGTATCCATTCTATCCTCAAAGAAGTAGTGACGAGTGGTCGACTTGACACTTAGTGAGGTCAATATCAATAATATTTACGGATTTTCTCTAAGCATGGATAGTATGAATATAGTAACAGTATTAGAATCAAGGAGAAAATGATATATCAATTTTAGTCCTGTCATATAATAGTTTACATTTCAAAGAATTTAAATAGAGTAAATCAATGACAAATTCCACATTAATAACATGCGCACATTATGCCGAGGTCGTACGGCCCGGTCCAACACAATGTTAAATTGTGCACTGCCAGAGGATCGAATGGAACGAACCATAGATGCATCGATTTCTACCGATGTGATCGGCCCGATCTACAAATAGCAATTTTTATTTATTAAGCACACATTGCTAATTTATAGCCAAATAAATTCAGACAAGTTCTCAAGTAAGTGCATAAATTCGTTTATAATTATTTACAATTTCTAGCAAGTCCTAAGCGATCTAAGTAGCAAGAAAAAACGCAGGCAGTTGCATGTATAGTATGATACGAATCCTAAACTACCTAAACCATTAGCATAATAGTAGTTATGCACGGACTCTCATCATCACGTATGTACATAGCCCCCACAGATAGTCACAAGCATTTATTTAATTCACCTAGGGGTTTATTTGTCTCTTACGAGGATAGAAGGAGAATCACCTTGCTCCAAAGCTTACTTCCAAACTCAAGAACGTGCTCAAAACGCTCAATTCGGAGCCGAACTATCTATAACTAATCAAACGGGGTAAGAACTAGCCAATACAAGCTCAAGAGTTCATATTCTAGCTATTAGAGTAATTTTCCAACCCTAAATACAATGTTCCTAAAATTCATCCCCGGAACCACGTGCCCGGATTTCGGAAATTTTTGAAGAAAGTTGTTACCCATAACCTAAGGGTCAAGAATGTATGATTTTTACTCCATTCCATAACAAATTTCGTGGTAAGATCGTGTTTTTATCAAAACACTAGGTTCTACTCTAATCCCGTTATTTTCATTAATTTTTATATGTTAATCTATCCAAAACTCGAGTATTAAACTCAGATTAAGTGGAAATAACTTACCTCACAATGCTATGTTAAAAGCCCCTATTTGGAAGCTCCCAAATCGCCCAAGTGTACAAGTGAAATGAAATAAATGGCCTAAGTCTCGTTTTTAAAAGTTGTGTCCGGGTCTCAGATGTCGCATTTGGGACATAAGGTTTGCAAATGCGAGGTCACAATTGCAATAAAACCATCACAATGCGAACCTGGTCTCCCTATGCAAGGATCGCAAATGCAACAAAAGGGTCACAAATGCAGACCCTGCTGGGTTCGCAAATGCGAACAAAATGTTGCAAATGCGACTACCACCCAGCTCAGGCTTCTTCGCTGTGAAGCAGTCCATGCAAATGCGGTCATCGCAAATGCAAACAATTCCTTGCATTTACGAGACTTGCAACACTGCCCATAAATACCAAAAAAATTGGAGCTTTTGCAACACCTCGGGGCTCCACACTGAATACTCACACAAGTCTTAAAACATCATACAAACTTGTTCGTGCGATGAAATTGCCAACATAATATCTAAAACTACGTATGAAACATCAAAACACATCAAATCCTTAAGAACATTTGAAATTCCTATTTTTACAACCGGCCATCCAAATCATGTCAAATCAATCCCGTTTCTCATCAAATTTCATAGACATGACTTAAATGTTATATTGAGCCTATATCGGGCTCTGGAACTAACACACGGTCCCGATACAAACATAACCAAACATTATTCAATTTCTTTAAATCCTTAGATTTCAGTTTAACAATTTTTAACAAAAACTCATTACTCTGGATAGGGACCTCTGAATTTGATTCCTGGCATACATCCAAGTTCCATATTTTACTACGGACCCTCCTGGACCGTAAAAATATGAGTCCGGGTCAGTTTACTAAAAATGTTGACCGAAGTAAAACTTGGTCTTTTAAGCTAACCTTAAGGAACCAAGTGTTCCGATTTCAATCCAAACTCTTCCAAATCTAGAACCAACCGTCTCCACAAGTCATAAATTAGTTAAAGCAAGTATGGAAAATCTTATTTAGGGGAATGGGATTCTAGAAAGAAAAACGACCAGTGGGGTCATTACAATGATCATATTGTGACTTTCCCAAAGCCTTCGAAAAAATGTATGCCAATTGTTCATTTGTATGAAAAAAATGGAAAATATTTTCGCTGACAATCTCATCCCCACTGAATAATAGTCAACTTCAATATATTTGGTTCATTCATAAAAACAACGAATTCTTGGCGATGTGCAGTGTCGCTTGACTGTAACAATTAATGCAAATGGGAGAAATAGAAGCAACTCCCAAACTAGATAAAATTTCTCTCAACCATTTCAACTCGCATATCATTAATTCCATGGATCGATATTCTACTTCAGCCGATGATCAAGATACAATATGTTACTTCTTAGATTTCAAGATATGGGAGAATCACCCAATAATATAAACAAGCCTTTTAGAGAACAGTAAGTCACGTAGCCTGCCCATTCCGAATTGCACCATCCATAGAGCCGCAAGCCATTGGCACGATGGAACGAAATACCTATCCCCAATTCCCTTTCAAGACCATACAATGCATAAGGCAACTTGCCAATGGTCTTCATTCTATTGTTGCATAAATTTTGCAAACACATGAATCCAATATGCTAAATAGTCTTGGATGTTGTGTTTCTCATCTTACTTTGTTGAGTTTGTATTTCCTAGTTGAATTCAGTGTGTTAGTATTCTTTGAATTACATTGGTAAATTTCCTGTTTGGTTCTTGTGGAATAGTTATGTATGAATTTATTACATATGGGATCGGGTTGCACGCCGTAATGGTACTGATACGAGATATGGGATCGGGTTGTACGCATGCAACAATATTAATATTATATGGGGGATCGAGTTGCATGGTACACCGGAGAAGAAATTATATACAGATTCAGATTGCACGCTGCAATGGAGAAGATTTATTATGGTTATTCTTTTCTATTGATTTTGGTAATTGTATTGTGTTGTGAAACTAAGAAGTGATGATATTTTGGGGCCCTCTATCAATAGTATTCTTGTTTTATCTATACGTTATTATTTCGTGTCTCTTTGTCGTATTTATCTCTTCTTATTATCTGCACATGTCAAATATTGAGTGAGTATTTTTAATTTAAAACATCTTCACTACTTCACCGAGGTTAGTCAAGATACTTACTGTGTACATGGGATTGGTTGTAGTTATACTATACTTCTACACCTTGCGTGCAGATCTTGGAGTTGCGTAGCTATGGAAGACGAAGCCTAGCATTGATGACGTACCCGCATTCCAGATTCAAGCTATCTTTTATTCATGATAGTTTAGAATTTTAAATTACATTTTTGTAAACTTCAACTAGATATTGTATTTATTCTTTATACCATCTTGTAAATCTAAATAATAGTGCCTCATGACTTGAATTACCAGTCCTTGAGAAGTTATATAGAATTTTGTTATTATCATTCTTGTTGTTTTGATATTTTACTTAGGGTTTATCTCGAAAAATGTGAGTAAAAATTAAAGATATCTAGTGGTTTTAAAGATACGTGATATATTCTAATACTAGTGATTATACAAGTAATATTGAGCGTATATAAGAAGAAATGATAGAAAAAATCAATGTTGTTGAAATAGTAGGGGCCTCGAGCTCGGCTATCCAGGGATCTCGAGGCCAGCTAAGAATAATAAAGTATGAACAATAAAGTAAAGGCAATAAAGCTGAAGAATAATTGTTGAGCATGCTAAACGAGAGAAGAATATAATGTTCTATTTTTGTGAATAATATGATTTTTTACAAAATGATTGGGGTCGCCTTTATATATGAGGGAAAAAACTCCAATAAAGTACATTCCTCATAAAGATAAAGAATTCTATTGGTACATGTGTATAAAGGCCTAGTACGGATCTCTACCATTTCGTACAAACCTTATCCTTTAAATAATGCCCTGGTCCACATGTCTTAGAGAAATTTCCGCTCTTTCTTGATTGACTCCGAGATTGTGCTACCCTCAATGTAGGTCATGTCAGCCCTTTGATTAGCTTCCTCGAGGTGGGTGTCCCTTAGTCGGATCTGATCTCCACTTTTAGTCTCCCGGACTCAAACCTATAGCTTGATTTAAGACTTCAAAATCATGCTCCTTGAGTTTGACCACATATAAATAGTCCCACATTTCTTAGAATGGAATGATATGAAACGATTTTGACCTCGATTTCTTTCACACCTTTAATGATGACGTCATCCTTGTGAAGCCAACGTTCGAAGTGACCGAACATCCCATTAGCCCACTTCCCCAAAAATATTAAATGCATGCCAGTGTTGGTCCGCCATTAACGCCTTCGAACCGTCACTGTCCCTCTATAAATATGGGGCGTCTTCCTTTAGTAAATAACTTTACCTTTATTCATGTTCTTCCAATCCTCATCTCTTTCTTTACTCAGTTATTTTTTCCACCTCCTTAAACGCCGTAATATACCAAGCTATAGCTGGATACATGACATCCCTGTTCACCTCCATTACTTACCTAACAACCATGGCCAAAACATCCAAGGAGGTCCCTAAAAAGATAAAACATCATCTTCCTCCGCCTCTCGGCCGGCCAAACTAGTGTTGCCACTGACAATAGAAGAGATTACCCTTGGTGATTGCTTCATCAAGAAGGACTTCGGTATCGAAAATCCTTTAGATATCGAGGGCCGATGCGAGCACGTATCATGATATAATATCCTGATAACCAAAAAGCTCATGAAGGAGGTAAGGGAGGATTGTCGATGGGGGACGAGGTGAAGATTCAGATCTCGAGGCTTGATGAAAGCGTAACTACCCACAAGGAGGGGTTTTTTGAGTGTTTACACTTACCCCTTCGCACGGGGCCCCCTCGATCCGGTGGTGATCCACTTCTACAAGACATATGAAGTTACCCTTGGCCAAATCCACCCTTCATTCTGACATATCGTGATCATGTTGAGGTATTCTAAACCCTCAACCACCTAGTTCGGTTGTATCAGCCCTAATTATTCCGAGGGCTCATCAAGCTGCAGCATCGAACCAAGAAGTCCTTCTTCATTAGTACCGATGGAAGAAAATATCAAGGTTGGATAAGCTGATTTGTTAGAGTTAGGATGTCGGACATCATCCCCGAGGAAAAGATGTTATTCCCGGAGAGGTGGAATTTTAACCGTAAGTGAAGTACGCCTTTTTCTTTGTATCTAATCATGTTATTTCATTTTTGTTCATAGCTTACTCATATTTATTTTGGCATCCGGCGCTTAGGTGGCCTTAAATGTCCCTGATTTTGAGGATTAGGTCAGGAAACTAGCTGGTACATCCTCTTATGACAAGCGAAAGTGGCCTGAATTAGCGAAGGGCCAATGGTAGGCCAAGAGCCACGGCCTTCGATATGCATCTGAGATAAGGCCAATCCTGTCTGGGGGAAAATCCAAGTCTTCAAATCCAAAGCTCAACAAAGACAACAAAAGAAAGAAGGTCTCGAAACCCGAAGACCCTCAAGACATGAAAACCTCCACTCGAAGGTTGAAGAAAAGGTTTGCTCTAATAGGCACAGACTCTGCCCACGACTTCCCGGATGGTGAGGAGAATGATGAGGAAGAATCGGCATTGGTAACTCAAACCAAAAAGTCGATCAAGGCCACTGAGCCTTCCAAACTAGAAAATACACCTTGTGATGAGGGTGCTCGGATAGAAGAATCGAGCAAGGCCCCTATGTCCCCAGAGGTTGATATTTTCCCTCCGTCTTTAGCTGCTATACCGGAGGGGGTAAATATTGAGTCCCCCAGTGTTAATGAGAATGCCCCGAGTGAAGAGCTCGAGGCCGTGACAGCAGGTCACTCCCTTTCATTGCCAACTTACTCTGAGGGGGCAAACGAAGAAGCCAACACTATGCTCAAGCCTAATCCAAATAAGGTTATTGGAGATGATCCTTTTTAGGGGTGCTATGCTAGGATAGAGGATGCTAATGACTTTCATGATGCATCCTACCTTTTCGAAGAGGCCCAACGTCTCCTTATTCGGGTAAGGATCTGGCATTTTTATTGCATGTTTTTTCTCCCTTTATCTTCCTCTTCTACTGACGCGTCTTTATTTCATGTATAGGCTGTTACAAAGTTCAAGGTCGAGCTGAACCAATGTGAGGTCGAGCTCAGGATAGTCTCCGACAGAGCAAAGGCCTTGAAGATTATTTGTAGCCAGAAGGAAGATGAGCTTAAGGATCTCCGAACTGCTTTGGCCAAATATTAAAGAAGCGAGTTCGAGTTGGATGAGCAGGTAACTTTGATTTTCACAAAGTTCGGCATTCTTGGCCCTGCTACAGATGCTAATACTTCGATGTCTCATCTACAGCAAAAGCTGAACATGATTGGGTAGCTCCGAGGCGAGGTGAATCAAGTTCGGGCTGATTGCCATTAGTGGAAGGAGAACATAGATCGACTTGCTGCCGAAAAGAAAGCTTTTAAGGCTCAACTGACCTCGACTGAAGCTGAGCTCCATGGTGCTGAAGCGAAAGGCTTGGTTTAGGACAGGGAAATCGAGGGGCTAGGGGCTGAACTAGCTTAAGCCCGAACTGAAGCTGCACATGCTAAAGCTGAAACTGCACAAGCCAAGGCTGAAGTTGAGAAGACGAAGGTTGTGACTGATAAATCCATTCCTATATACAAGAGAGAAGCCGCAGTCGTTCAAGCTATGTTGAATGAGGCCTACAACCGGGCAAGATAAGTAATAAATTGGCTAAGTGCCAAGCCCAGAGGGAGACTCTTGAGAAAGTCCGTGATCGATGGTTCGACCTTGCCAAGGAGATAGCCAAAACACAGGCATAGGAAACCAATGTTAGGTTTCTTATCTCCTCCGATAATGAGGACATGGAGTGGCTCCGAGGATGAGGAAAGTGAAGATGATGCTCCCAAAGGGGAAGAGGCTCACGAAGATAAATCCACTAGAGATGAAGACAACGACGGGGCCCCAAAAATAGATTAGGTTCCATTTGTACAAGTTCCCCTTGTGGGCGTTGTAATATGTTTTGTAAATTTTCCAAATAGATATGAAGTAGCTTTTCGCTTTGTCCTTGATTTGTGTTGACTTTTTATTTTGTCTCCATTCTTAAAATTTTTCGATAATTCACATGTTAAGTTTGAGTATTTGTTTGGAACCGTAATAAGCCCTTAGGATTGTCTTGCCCAAGATCGTACCCCTTAGGGTTTTAGATGATCCCCGAGCCAAACTTAAAGTCAAACTAATGCGAGCTCGGGGACTTTGGGTTCGAGTTAAACGAGAACGGGGTCTCAGACTCCCATAGGTCTTTGACCCTATATTTATTTTTAAGCTAACCCTTGTGCTCTTGTATATCTGTCCTTAGGCTCTTTTTTAGAATTGGCCCTTAGGCTCTTTTAGGTTGGCCCTTAGGCTTTTTTAGGTTGGCCCTTAGACTCTTTTCATTGGGCCATTTTGGCCTCTAAGATTGGCTATATATTTTTTCCCTCACTTTGTCTAAAAGACTTAATGAAATTTTAGTTATGCCTTCTCATGCGTTTTTGTACCCATTGGGTTTTTCAAAGGCTCGACATACTGGAACCTTGTTTTGTTTTGTTTGCGTGGACGCAATCGAATGCCTTTTAAGGGTTTTTCGAAGGCTGATGTTATCGAAGCCCTTGGATTGTTCGAGGGTTGATTTATCAAATCCCTTAGATTTTTTGGGGGCCGAATTTATTGAGGCCCGTTATATTTTTCTTTTACCAAAGGTAGCCGGATTTAACCAATTTTTCAATATTTGAAGGCCTTTAGTTTATAGGGAAAATCGGACGTCTCCGAATTGCATTATTTTGGCTGTAGCCTTTGTGCGACTATAGTCTTTAGCATGGCTGTAGCCTTCCGGTTTGTCACTTGGACTCGTTTCTCGATAACTTTCCAAACTTATTCGAAAAGTTAGTCCCCGAGTGAGTTGGACTTGGACTTCGTTTCGAGTGCGTGCCTCTTTGAGGTCTTATGATGACTTTTTGAGGTCTTATGTGTCAGAACTTTCGATGGCTCGGATATATTGACTGTCAATGACAGTCCCTGGGTATTTCAGGGTGCTTTGGCCTTTGAGCCACTTCCCGTAGGATTGTACGAATAGAGCTCGTATGAGATACAAAGTGTTTTTTGATATAACAAGAATGCTTATTCAAATAGTTTATACATGCATACACGTTTTTCCATTGGGGTTCGATTATTCTATACGGACACGATTCATTTGACTGTTTGGCCCATTACAAAGTTCTCATACCTAGGTCCTCTAAGGCGCAAAAATATATTTCTCAAAGCTACAACCTCCAAGGATGAAACCCCCTAATATTCGAGGTTGATTAAAAAGAAGCGTTGAATACTTGTTGAGTAACCCTTGGGTAGCATATAGGTGTTGCTTCGTTAAAAATCTTGCCGGTAAAACCCATTTGGGATAAAAGCTGATCTAAGGGAAAAAGAGTGCAACGTATTCTTTCAAACCCAAGGTCTTAGAGCTCAGCAATAATATCGCTTGAGGATTGATACATTCCAATTATTTGGTAGTTGCTCACCTTCTATTGTGCTGAGTTTGTCGGATCCTTTCCCTATGACTCCGAGGACACGGTATGGTCCTTCCTAGTTAGGACATAGCTTCCCTTTGTTTGGGTCTCGAGTGTTAAGGGTGACTTTCCTCAGTATTAAGTCCCAAATTTGAAATATCGAAGGTTTTTTTACTTCTGTTGTAATACCTTTCGATTCTTTGTTTTTGCGCGGCCATTCGAATTAATGCAGCCTCACATTTTTTATCTAGTAGCTCGAGAGAAGTGTTCATCGCTTCGTGATTTGAGCCTTCGGTGGCATGCTAAAACCTTGCGCTAGGCTCCCCGACTTCGACTGGGATTAAAGCTTCGGACCCATATACCAAAGAAAATGGGGTCTCGCCCGTGCTTGACTTCGATGTTGTCCGATATGCCCATAATACCTCGGGAAACACCTCTCTCCATTACCCCTTTCCATCATCTAGCCTTTTCTTCAAGTTTCGAATAATGGTTTTGTTGGTGGACTCGACCTGCCCATTTGCACTTGGGTGGTAAGGTGCTGATAGGATCCTTCTGATTTTATGGTCCTCGAGGAATTTTGTCACTTTATTGCCGATGAACTATTTTTTGTTGTCACATGTTACTTAGGCGGCTATCCTGAACCGGCATATGATGTGGTCCCATATCAAATCGATGACTTTTTTTTCTCTTACCTTCTCGAAGGCTTGCACTTTAACCTATTTTGAGAAGTAGTCAATCATAAAAAAAATGAGTCTAGCTTTACCTAGCGCCATTGGTAGGGGGCCGACGATATCCTCCCCTATTTCATGAATGGACACGGGGATAGGATCGAGTGGAGTTGTTCACCAGGTTGATGAATTACTAGTGCAAATCACTTTTATTTATCACACTTTCGAACGAACTCCTTGGTATTGTTTTCCATGCTATCTTAATAATATCCTGCTCTAATCACCTTGCGAACCAGAGAGTCTGCACTAGAATGGTTTCCACAGGAGCCCTCATGGATTTCTCGAAGCACATAGCCTGTATCCTCGGGTCCCAGGCATAGTGTCAGTGGCCCATCGAAGGTTCTTTTGTATAACGTTCCATTTTTATCGAGCGAGAATTGAGCCACTTTGGCTCGGAGTGTTCTTGATTCTTTTGGGTCCATGGGGAGCTTTCCATGCCTTAAATAATTGATGTACTTATTCTTCCAATTCCGTTATAAGCTTGTCAATTTAATCTATACATGGACTTCTTTGATCACTTACTTTGATAACTGGATGACAGCCCCGGGGACAATCGTCTTCTTTGACTGGCGATCCCAAGTTTCCTATTGCGTCAGCCTCACTGTTCTATCCTCGAGGTACATGGTCAAGTGTCCATTCATTTAAGCGGTGTAGCGTTATTTGAAGTTTGTCCAAGTACATCTGCATTCGATCATCTCAAACCTCGAAGCTTCCGTTTACATGGTTTCCATAAAAAGTGAATCATACTTTGCCGCGATGACCTCTGCTCCAAGGCCCTTGGCTAGTTCAAGACCTGCGATCATGGCTTCATCCTCGGCCTCATTGTTTGTCAATTTAGAAGCATTGATAGATTGTCTAATAACACTACCCGTAGGCTATTTCAAAACAATGCCGAGCCTAGACCCTTTCACATTTGAGGCAATGTCTATGAAGAGGGTCCAAACCCCTGCCGATGTACCCATTTTTTGCAAAAGTTCCTTTTCTACTTTGGGTACGAGGGCAGGTGCGAAGTCGGCCACAAAGTCTACCAAAATTTGAGACTTGATGGTTGTCCGAGGCTGATATTCGATATCATATCCTATGTGTTTGATGGCCCACTTGGCAAATCTATCCGAGAAATTTGGGCTTATGCAACTTGGGCGGTAAGGTGCTGTTAGGATCCTTTTGATTTTATGGTCCTTGAGGAATTTTGTCACTTTGTTGCCGATGAGCTATTTTCCGTTGTCACATGTTACTTAGGCGGCTATCCTGAACTGGCATATGATGTGGTCCCATATCAAATGGATGACTTTTTTTTCTCTTACCTTCTCGAAGGCTTTCATTTTAACCTATTCTGAGAAGTAGTTAATCATAAAAAAATGAGTCTAGCTTTACCTAGCGCCGTTGGTAGGGGCCGACGATATCCTCCCCTATTTCATGAATGGACACGGGGATAGGATCGAGTGGAGTTGTTCACCGGGTTGATGAATTACTGGTGCAAATCACTTTTATTTATCACACTTCCGAAAGAACTCCTTGGTATCATTTTCCATGCTATCTTAATAATATCCTGCTCTAGTCACCTTGCGAACAAGAGAGTCTGCACTAGAATGGTTTCCACAGGAGCCCTCATGGATTTCTCGAAGCACATAGCCTGTATCCTCGGGTCCCAGTCATAGTGCCAGTGGTCCATCGAAGGTTCTTTTGTATAATTTTCGATTTTTATCGAGCGAGAATTGAGCCACTTTGGCTCGGAGTGTTCTTGATTCTTTTGGGTCCACGGGGAGCTTTCCATGCTTTAAATAATTGATGTACTTATTCTTCCAATTCCATTTTAAGCTTGTCAAGTTAATCTCTGCATGGACTTCTTTGATCACTAACTTTGATAACTGTATGACAGCCCCGGGGACAATCATCTTTTTTGACTGGCGATCCCAAGTTTCCTAGTGCGTTGGCCTCACTGTTCTATTTTCGAGGTACATGGTCCAGTGTCCATTCATTTAAGCAATGTTGCATTATTTGAAGTTTGTCCAAGTACCTCTGCATTCGATCGTCTCAAACCTCGAAGCTTCCGTTTACATGGTTTCCACAAAAAGGGAATCATACTTTGCCTCGATGACCTCTGCTCCAAGGCCCTTGGCTAGTTCAAGACCTGCGATCATGGCTTCATACTCGGCCTCATTGTTTGTCAATTTAGAAGCATTGATAGATTGTCTATTAACACTGCCCGTAAGCTATTTCAAAACAATGCCGAGCCCAGACCCTTTCACATTTGAGGCACTGTCTATGAAGAGGGTCCAAACCCCTGCCGATGTGCCTGTTTTTTGCAAGAGTTCCTTTTCTACTTTGGGTACGAGGGCAGGTGCAAAGTCGACCACAAAGTCTACCAAAATTTGACACTTGATGGTTGTCCGAGGCTGATATTCGATATCATATCCTATGTGTTTGATGGCCCACTTAGCAAATCTATCCGATAATTTGGGCTTATGCAAGACATTTCAAAGTGGATATATAGTTAATACACATATCAGATGGCATTGAAAATATGGTTTTAATTTCCTAAATGCGCTTATTAATGCAGGAGCAAATTTTTCCTAATGTGGATACCTGGTTTCAGCATCCCCTAGGGTTCGACTTACATAATAAACAGGAAATTGCGTACCTTGCTCTTCTCGAACAAACACACCACTTACCGCTACCTCTGGCACGGATAGATACAAGTAGAGTGCTTCACCCTCCTTCGGAGTATGGAGTAGGGGTGGGCTCAAGAGATTCCATTTTAACTCTTCCAAGGCTTGTTGGCACTCTGGAGTCCATGCGAAGTTGTTCTTCTTCTTGATTAGGGAAAAGAAACGATGGCTCCGATATGATGACCTCGAGATAAATCATCCTAGGGCAGCTATCCATCCGACTAGTCGTTGCACAGCTTTCACATTGTTCACTACGGTGATTTCCTCGATGGCTTTGATTTTATCGGAATTGATCTCAACACCTCAGTTTGATACCATGAAATCCAAAAAATTGCCCGAGCCAACTCCATAAGCGCATTTCTCGGGATTGAGCTTCATGTTGTACTTTCTTAGGATGTCGAATGCTGCCTGCAAATGGGTCAAATGGCCATCTGCATGCAGGGACTTAACTAGCATGTCATCAATATAAATTTCCATGGATTTGTCTATTTGATGTTTAAACATCGTATTAACTAGGCACTGATATGTGGCCATGCATTCTTTAACCCAAACGGCATTACATTATATCAATATGTACCATACTTCGTGATGAACGAAGTCTTTTCCCAGTCCTTCAGGTTTATTTGAATATGATTTTACCTAGAGTGGGCATCGAGAAAGGTAAGGATCTCGTGGCCATACATAGCATCTGTCAATCAATCAATGTTGGGCAATGGGAAAGAATCTTTAGAGCATGCCTTGTTCTAATCCTTGTAGCGTACATAAATTCTAAGTTTATTCCTTTTTTACGGACTGTGACTACATTAGCCAACCGTTGAAGATATTTTACTTCCCTGATGGACCCTATTTTGACAAGTTTGGTCCCCTCTTCTTTGATGAATGCATGCTTTACCTCAGACTGGAGTCTTCTTTTTTGCTTCACTGGTTTAAATCTAGGGTTGACACTTAGTCGGTGGGTAGTTATCTCTGGTGGGATCCCTGTCATATCTAAATGGGACCAAGCAAAGCAATCAATATTATTGATGATAAATTGAATGAGTTTTTTCCTGAGTTCGGGGATTAACCCCGTCCTTAGGTGTAACTTTTGTTCCAGAAGATGCTTGATTAATATGACCTATTCGAGTTCTTCGACCATGGATTTCGTCGCATCTGATTCCTCGAGGGTAACGAAGGTTCAGGGGGTGAGGAAATCTTTTTCTTTGTCCTCAGCCACCTGATCATCAGACACTTGTCCCTCGGGCTCAACCGAGGGCACATGTTGTTAATGCTATTTGGTCACCTGTTCGTCCTTCGACTTTCTCGATGTTGATGGCGCCGATACCGGTGTCAATTCGTGCACTGAAAATATTCCTTAGCTGCATGCTGCTCTCCCTATACTGTTTTCACGTTATCCTTTTCAAGGAACTTCATCATCTGATAAAGGGTCGATGGTACCGTCCTCATTCTATGGATCCACGGCCTCACGAGCAAAGCATTATATCTCATGTCACCTTTGATGACATGAAATTTGGTGTCTTGTATTTTTTTGGCCACATTGACTGGGAGGATGATTTCTCATTTCGTCGATTCACTTGCCATGTTAAAGCCATTCAAGATATGTGATGCGGGTATGATTTGATCGAACAACCCAAGTTACTCTATGACCTTTGACCTGATTATATTTGTCGAACTACCTGGATCCACGAGAACACGTTTAACTTGGACTTTATTTAAAAGGATAGAAATTATCAGTGCATCATTATAAGGTGGAGATAAAGCCTCGATGCCTTCCTCCCTAAACGTGAGGTGTCCTCGGGCAAGTAATCCCAAGTCTGTTTCTCTCTTGTAATGGATACTTTTTTACGTTTGTATACTGGTCCATGTGGGACATCGACTCCACCAATGACCATGTGAATGACATGTTGAGGTTCTTCAGGTTCGTTCTTTCTACCTGTATCCCTTTCCCTGAAGTGATTCTTAGCCCGATCACGTAGGAAATCTCGAAGGTGGACCTTATTGAATAACCTAGCCACTTCCACCTTTAGCTGCCTGCAATCCTCCGTTCTATGACCGTGCGTGCCATAATACTTGCAAATCAAGTTCGGGTTCCTTTGGTAGGGATCGGTCTATACATGCCTGGTTCACTTAGTATCTTTGATTCTCCCAATAGCTGAGACGATCCTTGATGCATCTATACTCGGGGGACCTCAGTAGGGTTGTCGTGTTTGTCGAAACCGCTCTTGCTCACGAGTCCCCAAGAACCTTAACCTTTGTCATTTCTTCGATCGCTGTGAGAGGTGTTGTGGCTTGTGTCGTTGTTTCTTCGATCGGCATATGGTTGATACCATTCTTTCCTGAATCCCGATCCCCAGTCTAAGTCCTTTGGGGGATTGGCTGCGAATCTGTTAGGGTGGATTGAGCCCGAGGGGCTCTCACCTGGTCATCCTCGACCCTTATTTTTTACTGATATCGATTGTGCCCATCCGACCATGTCACAACTGGGTACTCGATCAAGTTCTCCTTTAGCTGTCGAGATCCTATCGAGCTTCTTTCATTCAAACCTTACATAAAGGCCTGGACTACACAGTCATTAGAGACCGGGGGTAATTTCATCCTTTCCATTTGAAACCGAGACACGAACTCCCTTAGCATCTCGTCATCTCTTTGTTTTATTTTAAAGATGTCTGATTTTCTTGTGGGCACCTTTATGGCCCCGGAGTGTGCTGTTACGAAGGCATCTGCCAACATCGAAAATAAGTCAATGGAGTTAGGCGCTAAATTGTAATACCAGATCATATCTCCATTTGATAATGTTTCCTCAAACTTCTTTAACAATACTGACTTGATATCATCATCGTTAGAGTCATTTCCTTTTATTCCACAAGTGTATGATGTAATATGTTCATTAGGGTCAGTTTTTCTATTGTATATTATTATATCGGGCATGCGAAACTTCTTGGGAATAGGCATTGGAGCTGCACTTGAGGGGAAAGCTTTTTGTATGAATATTTTGGCATCTAGACCTTTCAAAACTAGAGGTGCTCCCGGTATATGGTCTACCCGAGAGTTTTAAGTTTCCACCTTTTTATCATTATTTTCTATCTTCTTATCTCCTTACTCGATCTTTTTAGTCAGTTCCTCAAGCATTTTCATGATTGTGGGGTCAACTACTGAACCGCTTTTATCGGGCCTTTCTAGCACTGGTTCATGACGTGTGTTTACTGGCTCGGTGGTGTTAGGAGTCCTGTTTTGACTCTAGAGTTGAGCGATGGCAACTTCCTGAGCTTGAAACATCTCGAATATTACTTGGAGGCTGACTCCTCGTTCTTCCAATCCTCACGTTTCCGGCCTCCAGCATGGGCTTTCATGTGTCCATTCCTTACAGGGTCTGTGCCTGCTTCCATATTTAGAGCGTTGGGAGTTGATATCAACTGGCTTCATGTTTGGCACTCCTTCAGGGTTTATAGGTGGTACACTGAGCCCTATACCGCTGTTTTCTCCTAGACTTTCATCCTCGTGAATAGGTGCATTCTGTGTGCTAGACATATTCTTGTCTGAAATAAAAAAATCTTTGACAAGAAAAAGTGTGAAGAATAACGTGTGTTATCATAAAACTAGCACTAAAATAATCACTATTATCTTTAGCCCCACGGTGGGCGCCAAACTGTTTATCTCAAAAAATATGAGTAATAATTAAAGATATTTAGTTGTTTAAAGATGCGTGATATATTCTAATACTAGTGATTATATAAGCAATATTGAGCTTATGTAAGAAGAACTAATAGACCAAATCAATGTTTTTGAAACAGTAGGAGCCTCGAGCTCGGCTATCCAGGGATTTGGAGGTCAGCTAAGACCAATAAAATATGAACAATAAAGTAAAGGCAAAAAAAACTAAAGAATAATTGTTGAGAACGTTAAACGAGAGAAGAATAGATTGTTCTATTGCTATGAATAATCTAATTTTTTTTATAAAATGATTGGGGTCCCATTTATATAGGACGAGAAAACCTCAATGTAGTATATTCTTCATAAAGGAAAAGAATTCTATTGGTACATGTGTATAACGCCCTAGTACGGATCTGTACCATTTTGTACAAACCTTATCTTTTAATTAATGCCCCGGTTCACGTGTCCTTGAGAAATTTTCGCTCTTTCTTGATTGACTTCGAGATTGTGCTGCCCTCGATGTAGGTCGTGCCACCCCTTCGATTAGCTTCCTCGAGGTAGGTGTCCCTCAGTTGCATTTGATCTCCACTTCGAGTCTCCCGGACTCGGACGTATAGCTCGATTTAAGACTTCCAAATCATGCTCCTCGATTTTGATAGCATACACTTGGGTTATCTATTTCTAGGCTTACCTAAAACTGGATTAGGTGTCATCACGATTAGCTGGATTTTGGTCGTGACACTCACTCGAACTTAGTTGTATTTGAAAGAACTTAAAATTAAATAGTCTACAATAATAATAAGCTCATTTATAATTTTATAATTTTAAGGATATTTTAATCATTTTTAACCTAAAAAAGAAAAGAAATTGTTCTACCAAACACATCATCTGCTTATTTTCAGCTTCAATATTTTATCTAGACAAGTAACTATTTATTTCTAAATTTAGCTTCAATACTTATAGCGCCTGATGCTTAGAGCTACTTAAATTCAACCAATCCCATCGAGCTCTTAAAATAGCTTTCAATATAAATATTGCCAAAAAAATATATAATAGAATAAATGTTATACCTTAAGTTTTAGTCACGTTATATATTGGCTATAGTTTCAATTTGGCTAGGACTCTTTGTCTTTTCAGTCTTATATGTTAGTAGAAAATATGAAAACTTCTAGTACTAGAGAAATAATTTTTTACAATATTAGACTAAGACATACTTGATTAATGGACATAAATGGTCATTATGCTGACCACAATTTAACCGGAATTGATATATCATAGTTATTTTTTGTTTACCTCGAAAAATATGAGTAATAATTAAAGATATTTTTATAGTTTTAAAGATACATGATATATTTTAATTTTAGTGATTAAACAGGCAATATTGAGTTTAAGTAAGAAGAAATAATGAATCAAATATGTGTTGCTGAAACAGTAGGGGGCCTCGAGCTCGTCTGTCCAAGGACCTCGAGGTCAGCTAAGACCAAAAAGGTATGAACAACAAAGTAAAAGGTAATAAAATTGAAAAGTAATTGCTGAGCACTTTAAACAAGAGAAGAATAAGAATGTTCTATATTCGTAAAAATGATCTGATGCTTACAAAATGATCTATGCTTACAAAATGATTGGGGTCCATTTTACACGGGGGAAGAAAACTCCAATATAGTACCTTGCTGGTAAAGGTAAAGAATCCTATTGGTACATGTATATAATGATCTAGTACGGACATGTACTATTTCGTACAACCCTTATCCTATAATTAATGCCCAGATCCACGTGTCTTTGAGAAATTCCCACTCTTTCTTGATTGACTTCGAGATTTTGATGCCCTCGATATAGATCATGTCAGGCCTTAGATTAGCTTTCTTGAGGAGGGTGTCCCTAAGTCAGATCCAATCTCCACTTCGAGTCTCCCTGGCTCAGATCTATAGTTCGTTTTAAGACTTCAAAATATCAAGCTCCTCGATTTTGACCGAATACATTTTTTTTATAATTCTTGTGATGCAAACATTCAAAGTATAAATGTAAAGAATTCCACGAGCTTAACTTATATACTGTAATACCATCAACTATCTAGCTATGAATCAGCAATAATTGGGATAATTAATGTCACATGAAAAGAGTTAAATTCTTATTCTTTAAGCTTCATTCATGTTTAAGATATAACTAACTAGTGAACATGCTTATCAGTTATAACAAATTATTTCTAGAAAATGTTCAGACTTTTGCATTACTGTATGGGGTAAAAATGATTAGTAATAGTTGGATGAACGACGAGATGACACGTGGAACTGAAGACATGTAAGGTATGTATCAATAAATAATTGGTATCGGATACAAACATATGATCGGTGGTGAATAAGTTCCGAAGATATAGAATCGAGAATGAAGATTTGAAAGTAAGATATCGGTCGGAAAAGATCACATTCGATGTGCAACCGTTGCAAAAAATTTCTGTATTAATGCTCAACCGTTATGCGGCCATCAAGAAGGGTTTTATTCACATTAAAAAAAAACTTGATTTGATGATATTATCTCCCTAATAGAATTATAAATAGGAAAATTTGTATCCCCTGTGGGACATAAAAGATCATATGTACACAAAAGCTAAAATCAGCTCTTATTCTATAACATTATTTTCTCTTTTTTGTTCTTAATATTGCTCTTATAATTGCTTTCGAAGAAGCTAAGTTCACAACTAGACTTGTATTTTTTAAAGTTATTTTAATAATCTTTTTTCTGTTCTTACTTATTTTATATTTTTTTATCAAATTAATTCACATATTTATAAATTTAACTATAAATTTAACTCTATAATTTTACGGGTAAATAATTACTTTTTGTTCATTGTAACTTATTCCGTTAACGTCAAATATTGATGCATGTACTCCCATTGTTCCCCCAAAACAAAGTACTGTACTTCGATTGAAAATAATGAATTGACAGATACATTATTGAGGGATACTAGGATTGAATGCACTTCGTTTATAATTGGGGCTCAACACTTATAACATGTTTTTATATTTTTAGCTGAGTTTACATTGAACTAGTCTTCTTCGTTCTCTCCAACTATGGAGATGGAAAAAAAAGTTAACAAACACTTGAAAATTTCAAAGATGTTACACAAAAGAACACCCGACAAGCAGACAGCAAGAAAGTAATTTCCACAGAC
Source organism: Nicotiana glauca (assembly GCA_026770625.1). NCBI lineage: Eukaryota > Viridiplantae > Streptophyta > Magnoliopsida > Solanales > Solanaceae > Nicotiana > Nicotiana glauca. The sequence goes on from MU691718.1 coordinate 55,888, forward strand.
ATGGAAGCCGAAACTTCAGATTACGCTATCCGAGAACCTCGACAAATAACATTAAAATTCAAAGCCCTAAGCATCAGACAAAAGCTTCAAACTTACATTTCGATCCATTCTTTTTGAATTTTCGACATAATCTACACAAAGTCATCATTCCAGCACCATGAATTTTTGTTTCTCCAACAAAGTTAGGTAGGCCTCATTTGTTATTTGTTATTTGTTATTTTTATTTTTATTTAAGACGTTGAATTTGATAGATATCTGAATAAAATATTAAAATATATTTAAATTTAAATACACATCTAAATATTAAGATGTGAATACTAAATAATTCGAGACTATTTTTTTAACATCTGAATATATAAAATTGATCTTATATCAAATTAAAAAACATAAAATTCAAATAAATTACTAATTTTATATTTATATATATATATATATATATATATATATATATATATATATATATATATATATATATATATGGATGGTAGTTGGTGGTGGCTAACGCAAGTGCTTGTGAGTGCCAACTAGATGCGGTGGTTGATGGTGGTAGTTATGGGTAGAAGCTAGTGGTGATCGGTAGCAATAGCGATTATGGTTGAGGATGGTGGTCATGGTTATGGTTGCGATTGACAAAGGTGATGATAAGTGGTGGTAATTTATAATGGTGGGCGTACCAACTATGGTTATTGATGGTGATGGGGCAGTTGATTGTGTTAGTTGAGGTGGGGTGAATCATGTGTGGTTTTGATTGAGGATGATAGTGGTGGGGGTGATGGTCGGTGAGTGGTGACGGCTATGGTTGAGATGTTGGGGTGATAGTTGATAATGGTATGTGGTGGCCGCAGTTAGTAATGAATGTGGGTGATAGCATCTTAATGAAATTAAGTCTTTGCTATAGATCTTACTATACAGACCAATTCAGATGGCACGACCCAAAATCCTACGAGTCGTGATGGAACCTAACCCAATTTGCTAGGTAAACCAATTAACAAGTATCCAATTCTAACAAAATCTAATAAGACAAACAAGTAAAAGAAAATATACGAATCTTATATATTTTTCAAGGACTAATAATACAAATCATGAGCTTCTAAGAGTAGAGATTGCAAAACTAATAGGAAATAGCTAAATCTACAGTTTGAAAAAGTACATAAACAGAGTTTCATAATCTAAGGCTATTATAAACAAGAGGAAGCTACAACTGGGACACAAGTACATCTTCCAATCCATCTTCCGTTGAACACAGCAACATCGACATTCGACATCTACATGCAATGTGCGGGAAGTGTAGTATGAGTAGAACCGACCCCATATACTTAATAAGTAACAAACCTAACCTTAGGTTGAAAGTAGTGACAAGTTGGAACATAGGTTGGGACCAACATCAATAACTAAATAGCAATTCATCACAAGTAAAGCAAATACATAAAGAATAGCTTAGAGATAAAGTGCTCAGCCTTTTCATAGTTTTTCGAAAATAATTCTGCTTTCCAAGTATACCAATGAAAGCCCAAATCCTTTACCGAAATCGTCAAAAATATGAGTAAGTTTGAAAACTGTAATTGTTTCCAAAAAATCCTTTAAATAGTAATTAAGATATTTTATTTTCTCTCCAGATAGCATATATAAAATACCTTTCTATAATAACATATTAATGTGTGTAAAAAAAAGTCATGAATGACGTGATACCATACAGCATGAGAAAAATACATCTCCATGCCTGTATGTCATGGGCATGTCAAATGGGATGCGACTCAACATTAAAATCATATGCATACTCTCAGAGTATCCATTTTCAGTTCTTCCGGTCACTCAGTCCTCACACTCACTCTGTCCTTACAGCCACTCAGTTCTCCAATCACTCGTCACTCACACTCAGTAACATATGCTCACGAGGGGTGTGCAGACTCCGGAGGGACTCCTTTAGCCCAAGTGCTATAATCTGCACGAATAACTCACATGTTTCATGGACGACTCACTTGTTATAGTATCAAATTAGAATTTGCATAGACAACTCACATGCCATATATTAATATCAGAATCTGCACGGACAACACATGTGCTATAGTATCAATATCCTCACAATCAGGCCCTCGATCTCAATCAGGCCCTTGGCCTCACTCAGTCATCAATCTATCCAGTCTCTCGGGCTATCAATGTCATGAAACTAGCCCGGCAATAACGATATGATGTATCAATAAAAATAAAATAGACTGAGATATGATATGAATGCATGAATATGACTGAGTATGAAATATCAATGAAATCAGTAAGATGATGGGAAGAAACGACCTCTACGGGTCTTTACAATATCATCATAAAATATAGACAAGATATCAAGCATGATTTGACAACTCAGTTACTTAATCGCATGGTGAAAACACAGATATCAACAAAATAGTACCATTAAATAGTGCCATGGAACAACAAAGTCAGAATTTATAGGGTACACACCTACACGCATGTCACCTAGCATGTGCGTCACCTCAATACCACTCACACAATACATAATTTGGGGTTTCATACCCTCAGCGCTAATTTGAGAAAAATTACTTATCTTGAACAAGCCAATTCTAACACTTAACAAGGAAGCAGTGCTCCAAAAATGCCATCATGCACGTAATGACCTCAAAACGGCTCAAAACTAGACCAAACAAAACTCAAATACATCAGATAAATCCCAATGAATCATTTACAATTAATAAATATCGAATCTTAAATCAAATACCAAATTCAACCAAAAATCACAGCCAGGGCCCGCACCTCGGAACCCTACAAAACTCACAAAATTCGATAACCCATTCAATTACGGGTCAAAGCATCCTAGTTTCACTCAAATCCGATTCTAAATTGGTGTTCAAAACTTAAAAAAATATATTATGATACTTTAGGACAAAACTACCAATTTTCATCTCAAAATACTAATTAAATGATGAAAACAATGATATATTCATTTACGTTAATCAAATTTGAGTTAGATTCACTTACCCCGATGAATTTTTTAAAAAATTCACGAAAAATCATCACAAACCGAGTTCCGAAGGTCCAAAATGTGAAATTACACCTTAATCCTCGTTATATTGTACACCATCTGAACGCACGATGTGCGGTCCGCACAATTCCAAGTGTGGCCACACATCCCAACTCCTGCGGTCGCACAAAAATGGTGCCGCAACACCTTTTGGTGAGTGCACTGCCAAGCCTTAGCATTCTGGTCATAAATTTCTCTATAGATAACCATATAATGACTTCTTTATCTTTCTGGAAACTATTCATAAAGGTCAACACCTTTCATTTTTGAATAATTTCAAAATTTTTTGTAGATCAAAAGATATAAGCTTCCGAAGTCATACCAGCGAATCTGCAGAATCTCTCTGGAGTGTAGCCGCAGGAAAAATTGTGCGGTCCGCACTCCTCCTTTGAGGTCCGCAGTTTTCTGTTACGGTCTGCACTCTTATGTGTGGTCCGCACCTCTCCTTCGCCTCAGTACCCCAAAATATGCGGTCCGCACCTCAAAAAATGCAAGAACAATAACAGAGTGCTGAAATGACCGGACTCGCTCAAAACTCAACTTGAAACACACTCGAGGCCCCTGGAACCTCAACCAAAGGTACCATCAAGTCCTAAAACACCATATAAACTTAGTCGAGCCTTAAAATCATATCAAACAATAATAAAAACATGAATAGCACACCAATTCAAGCTTAATGAACTTGAAACCTCAAACTTCTATAACCGATATCGAAACCTATCAAATCATGTCCGATTGACCCCAAATTTTGCACAGAAAACATAAATTACATAGTGGATTTATTCCAATTTTCGTAATCAGATTTCAATCCTTGTATCAAGAAGTCAACTCCCCGTTCGAACTTCCAAACTAAAATTTTCGAACATGTTCATGAGAAAAAAATTACCATACAGAGCTATTTGGATCATCAAAATTCTATTCCGGGTTCGTTTACATATAAGTCAACATCACGTCAACCTTTAAACTTTTTTCATTCTTCCAAACTGACTCCGAAATACCTCAAAACCAAATTCGACGATTCACACATGCCATAATACATCATGCAGAGCTACTCATGCCCTCAAACAACCGAGCGAAGTGAAATCGCTCAAAACAACCGGGCGGTCTTTACGTCAGACCTATTAAGTGGTTGTGAAGTAAAAAAACACACTTAATAATTAAGATATAAATAATTAAGATTCAAACTTTAAAAATAAACTCGCTTAATATTTAAAGTTTGAATGATTAAGATTAGACCTCCATTAAGTCAAACAAATGAGGCCGTAATATTTGATTCCAACCTAGACCTAACTTTTTATTTGAGATAGTCGTATATAGTTTGACTTATCATTTGATACAAAATTTCAAATGTTATGGTTTAGTTTTATAATAGTTTCTGAAATGGTACTTGTCTATCTCATTTTGTATAACACAATTCTTCTTTTTATTTGTCTGACAAGAACAATGGCTCTCTATAATTATAAAAGTATTATAAATTAAAGACTGTAAAGTAAAGACAAGTATAGAGAAAAACTAATATATTATTTGATTTCAAACTAATTTTTCATAATGAACTAAAATATCTTCTATTTATAGAAGAAAGGAAGCTGCTGTGTAAGCTGCTTCTGCAAGCTGCTACTACAAGATGCTATGTAAGCTGCTACTGTAGCAGATATGGATAATCTTATACTGAGAGTATTGTTTATCCATAACGAAGTACTGAAAGGATAAGCTCATTGTACTCGGTATGAATAATCTTCTACCGGGGGTAATGTTTATCCATAACGGAGTATCGAAAGAAAAAGAATATTATACCCGATATGGATAATTTTCAACTGGGGTAATGTTTATCCATAATCGGGTACCAAAGTGATACGTTTCTTCAGAAGGCTTATTTCCAAATAGAGTACTAAATAGATAAACATATTTATGGCAGAGTCCCATATGGATAAGCTTATTCAGAAAGCTTATTTACGATGGAGTACAAAATGAACATCCATAATATAATATATTTATAACACTCCCCCTTGGATGTTCATTAAAATATAATGTGCCTCATGAAAAACATACTAGGAAAAACTATGTGGGAAAAAAATTCTAGTGAATGAAAAAGAGCACACATATTTAGAAATAAACATTGCTAGATGCCTCATTAAAAACCTTATAAGAAAAACCCAATGGGAAAAAAACCTTAGTAATTAGAAAAGAGTGCATCGCGTATTTTACTCCCCCTGATGAAATCCATGTTTCAAATATTTGAGTCTTCGTATTCAGATCTTGTATACCATCTTCTCAAAAGTTGAAGTTGGCAAAGATTTGGTGAATAAATCTGCTGGATTATCACTTGAACGGATTTATTGCACATTAATGTCACCATTTTTCTTAAGGTCGTGTGTTTAGAATAATTTTGGTGAAATGTGCTTCGTTCTATCTCCTTTTATAAATCCTTCCTTCAATTGGACTATGCATGCAGCATTGTTTTCGTATAAAGTTGTGGGTCTTTTCTCATATTCCAAACCATATTTTTCTCGAATAAAATAAATTATTAATCTCAACCACACACATTCCGTACTTGCTTTATGAATAGCTATTATCTCAGCTTGATTTGAAGAAGTAGCAAAAATAGATTGCTTTGTGGAGCGGCATGATATGACAATACCTCCATATGTAAACATGTACCTGGTTTGAGAACGAGCTTTTTGGGGATCAAATAAATAACCTTCATCTGCATAACCAACAAGATCTGTACTATCTTTGTTAGCATAAAACAAACCCATAACAAGAGCTACCATTAAATATCACAATATATGCTTAATTCCGTTCTAATGTCTTCGTGTAGGAGAAAAACTATATTTTACTAGTAAATTAATAGAAAATGCTGTGTCAGGCCTTGTAGCATTAGCAAGATACATTAGTGACCAATTGCACTGAGATAGGGTACTTCGGGACCAAGGACTTCCTCATCTTGTTCTAGAGGTCGGAACAAATCCTTATTCACTTCAAGTGATCGAACAACCATTGGTGTACTTAATGGGTGCGCTTTGTCCATGTAAAAACGTTTTAAGATCCTTTATGTATATGGATATTTATGGATAAAGATCCCATCTGCTAAATATTCAATTTGCAGACCAAGACAAAGTTTTGTCTTTCCAATATTTTTCATCTCAAATGCATTCTTAAGATATTCAATTGCCTTTTGGAGCTCTTCTAGAGTTCCAACAAGATTTATGTCATCAACATAAATAGCAAGTATAATAAATTCTGTTGCCATTTTCTTTATAAAAATACATGGACAAATAACATCATTTATGTAACATTTTTTCAACAAATAGTCACTAAGATGATTATACCACATGGGTCCAGATTGCTTTAAACTGTACAAAGATCTTTGTAGTCTAATTGAATACATTTTCTGAGATTTTGAATTCGCTACAGACATTTTAAAACCTTCAGGGATTTTCATATAAATTTCATTATCAAGTGAACCGTACAGTTAAGTTGTAACTACATCCATTAGGTATATTTAAAGATTTTCATGTAGTGCTAAATTGATGAGATATCAAAATATTATGGCATCCATAATAGTTGAATATGTTTCTTCAAAATTAACTCCAGGTCATTGTGAGAATCCTTGTGCAACAAGGCGAGCTTTGTATCTTTCAACTTCATTTTTAACATTCCTTTTTCGCACAAAAACCCATTTATGACCAACTGGTTTTATACCAGTAGGTGTTTGGACTACTGGTCCAAAGATCTCTCTTTTAGCAAGTGACTTCAATTCCGATTGAATTATCTCTTGCCATTTTGGTCAATCAGATTCATTATCGACATTCTTCGAAATATCGAGGTTCAAGATCCTCACTATCTTTCATAATATTAAGTGTAGCATTATATGCAAAAATATTATCCACCACTTTTTGAGATCGATTTAAATTAATCCCGTCACCCATTGAACTTATTAAAAGTTCCTTACTCACATGAGCTTTGGGTTCATTGATTTCTTCGGGATTCTTAGAACTAATCAGATCTTGGGTCTCTTCATGATATCGCTTTAGAGTACCGTTTTGATCATTTGTCAATTTTTTTTTTCGAGAATTACAATCCTTAGAACCCAAAGGCCTACCACGCTTCAGGAGTGCTTTAGGTTCACTAGCTCTTATTCTAGTAGATGGTCTACCTGGGACATAATGTCACGACCCAATTTCCTAACCCGGTCGTGATGGCGTCTCTCGTGAAGACATGGCCAGCCAACTAACCCAAATCGTCTCCTTAACAATTACTAAACATAAATGAATAAAAAATACAACTTAATGGCATAAAAAATCATTTGTTACAACCCAACACAACCCGATCGGGGTGTCACAAGTCACGAGCATCTAAAGAAGTCGGAACACAACTACATGGCCAATAGTATACAAAATAAAATCTGGAATCAAAAGATGAAGTCCGGTGCCGCGAAAGCTGGCGGTCACCTTGCTCAGCTATAATAGTAATACCTTCAATCCGCTAATAAACCGCCACCAGGTGAACAATACCTGCAACTGCATGTGAGGTGCAGGGTGTAAAGTGAGTACTCCAACTCAGTGAGCAATAAGAGTAAATAATAACTGAGCGGCAAGAAATCACGTAAGAGCACTCCATCATGCTATATAGGACAGTACAACCCTTTGAGAAAACAGTAAAACAGTAAAAATCCTTTAGAAATATCTGGTTTAGTTAAAAACCTCTGTTGAAAATATCCTCTTCCAACAGTCAAGCATATGAATGCGATATTAGATAGTGCAAGTCAGCACATAAGTCAGCCCCTCGGACATAGCACTACACCAACAAATAACACCAGGGTATCTGGTAAACAGTGTAAGAAGTAGCATGGATGCCAATGATATGAGAGTGCTGAATGTCATGACACGTAGTAAAAACAGTAACCAATGCATGAATGCAATGCAATACACATGACCGCTGCAGCGCGCAACCCGATCTATTTGGGTACCCGCGCTTACTGTGAGGGTTCGGACTCCGGAGGGGCTCCTACAGCCCAAGCGCAATATCGATATCACACCGCTGCGGCGTGCAGCCCGAGCCATCCATATATCCAAAATTTACTATAACACTGTTGCGGCGCGCAACCCGATCCATGCTCAATCCATAAATGCACATAAGCCCCTTAGAAATAATAAAATAGCAGTTCTCAACTTAAAACGTCGGTGAAATATCATTTAAGTTTTCAAATCATGAAAAATGGCTGAATTTGCATAACAGTATTAAAACCCTGGGCCGAGGTCAAATAACATGCAAAGAAATGCAAAATCAGCGATATCAATCCCTGAAGGATTCAAATAATCGGCACGAAGCCCAAAACTTGGCAATCAGCCCAAATCATGATGATAACAAGTAGTTTTAGTCAAATACAAAGTAATTTCATCAATCGGGACGGACCAAGTCACAATCCCCAACGATGCTCTACCCCACGCTCGCTATCCAGTGTGCAAGTCACCTCAATACAACACTATGGTGTGCAAATCCGGGGTTTCAAACCCTCAGGATATCATTTACAAGTATTACTCACCTCGAACCGGCCTCCACGCGCATTGTACCTAAAAAAAATCAGAGCGAATACATCACAATATGTTAAGGGGACAATACCCAATTGAAAACAATCGAAAAATAGCAAAGATCTCGAAACTAGCAAAACCCGAGCCCCAGGCCCATTTCTCAAAAAATAAAAAACTCACGATACCTGATTCCTCATCTCGCCACGAGTCCATACATACCAAGAACTCCCAAATCCGAGCTCAAATGACCTATCAAATTCCAATTTGAAATATCAAAAACTCAAGCCCTAGATTTACCCCTATTTGGTGAATTTCAACCAATTTCCATGTTAAATCTATCATAATCAAATGTATTTCAGCCAAGGGACTTACCTCCAATCGATCCCCAGTCAAAAATACCTTAAATTCTCGCCAAAAGCTCTCAAGGTCGCCCAACAATGGTGGAAATTAACCCAAGCTCGCTGCTGAAATATTAAATAAAAACCCTCCTAAACAGTCTAGTTTTCGCATCTACGGTCCCGCTTCCGCTTATGCGGGACCGCTTCTGCGGCCAAAATCTCGCTTTTGCGGATGTTCATTTAAATTGCCAAAAACGCTTCTGCGGCTAACTTTATGCTTCTGCGGACCCGCTGATGCGAAGAAGGGTCCGCTTCTGCGGATCTACATTACCAAACCCTGGATCGCTCCTGCGATGACATACTCCGCTTAAGCGCCTCTGCTTCTGCGGTCCAAAACCCGCAGAAGCGAGAATACCAGATGCAGCAACCTACAAAAATATGCAAACTCCCAAAACTCCCCGTTTAACCATCCGAACTCGTCCCGAGGCCCCTGGGACCTCAACCAAAAGCACCAACCCATCCTATAACGTTATCCAAACTTGCTCCAATCGTCAAAACACATCAAACATCGCTAAAACCATTAAATCACATCGGATTCAAGCCTAAGTTCTGCAAAATTTCCGAAACACGCATTCGTTCAAAAACCCAACCAAACGACGTCCGAATGACCTGACATTTTGCACACACATCACAAATCACATATCGGAGCTACAACAGCTCTTGGAATTCGATTCCGACCCTCGGATCAAAATCTCACCTATCACCCGGAATTCGCCAAAATACTAACTTCGCCAATTCAAGCCTAACTCTACACCAGACCTCCAAAATCAATTCCGATCGCACTTCTAAGTCACAAATTACTTCACGAAGCTAACCAAATCACCGGAAATCCCATCCGAGCCCTCTAACTCATAACTCAACATCCGGTTGACTTTTCCAAGACAAGCCTTCCTTAAGGAGATTAAGTGTCTCATTTTCTACCAAAACCAATCTAAATCAACTCTAACACACCAAAAAATGACAATGAAACATGAAGAAGCATAAAACGGGGAAAACAGAGTGGTAACTGATGAGACGACGGGTCGGGTCGTCACATTCTCCCCAACTTAAACCAACGCTCGTCCTCGAGCGTAAACTAGAGTTGTCCTAGAAGCCAACCAATAGCTGAATGACCTTACCAAGCATATACTGGGGTGGTCCTACATCACTCTATCTCGCATAGGTCCGACAACACAACATAACTGAAATTACCCAATCCAGTCTAGCCCATCAACCAAAGAATTACCTTTTCACTTCTGAAACCATCAATACGATCACAACGTCACACCTATACTTTGAATAGTCCCGAACCAGCTGTACTAACCCATACTTGCAACCTCAGGTGAAATCATGTGATATAACACATAATCCAAGCACTCGAAACGATAACTTCCATTCACGGTAGTCAGCCACAACAACCAAATACCAATAGAAAACCTCTTATTTAGCTAAAGTCTCATTCCAACACTTTCATATACTGCCAACGATAAATGAAACACACAGCAAACCATAACCATTTCTCAGATCAACCATTCATGAAGCCACTTCCCTTTTTGACTGATTCCGCAACAGATTTCCGGGCCAAACCTCGATATTATTCTTCTAACCAGCTGGAATCAAATCTGTTCGTATTCATTAATGACTCCAATGACCACCTCGAATCCAACACACCACTCTGGTGGTATGAAACCTCAATACAAGCCTAAGCCACAACTTTCATAATACACGCACTAATAAGAAATGGTCTGAACGTACTCAAATCATGACAATGACTCAAACGAAAGAGCGGTACCTCAAGCTCATCAGTACCATCACAACACAAGGCTGAGACCCTGTCTCATATCATAGAAATAGAACACCTGAAGCTACTCTAAAAGGTCATAACTCCACGTAGCCTAGCTACAATGCGCGATCCTATCCAAACATTGTTACACATGAAGCACCTCAAGTCGCTATGCTCAAAATCAAAAGCTACGCATAATTTTTGATGTCTGAAACCAAAAAAATTCTTTACACCCACGGTGAAACAAATAACATACGACACGTAACCTGATAGATCATAACCAATACCCCATTTACCTAGCAACACTCAATTACTCTTCCCGCTCGACTTTCTCTATTAATACTCAATAGAACCGCACAACATGTGCCCACATTCAACTAATCATAATGTCTCACAGCACAGAAAAAGCAACTCATAGATCTCCCCAAATTAGTAACAAGTTCAAGAACGATCGAATCACCCTATCCCTCAACAATACAACTCGGGGCCAACCAAGCCAACTCAAGCTAAACACAATCCAATCATCTTACCAACGAAGTTATTACCATGAAGCCTGAAGCTGATCCTTCCACTAGTTTAACTCCTGCCAGATCTATACGATACGGTGCCCGGCACCAAATAAATACTAAAATCCATAGTCTCGCTCGGCGACATGCCCAGCCACAAGGAACGCATCCGAAAATTCCCTCAGTATCGGAACTAAATCAATGGTAGAAACCTCTGCACTGACATCCGCCACGAAGGCCCAATTAAGAAAAGCAATCCTTCCTAGCCGTCTGCTGGTCTTGGAATACAACCACTCTGCTAGAACATAATCCGATGCACTCCGCCATGCAACTTGTGGCATTTTTCGACATAACCCATAGCACAATAGTCTAGAATAACCCAACACTGAGACAACCAGTCTACACCCTAATATCATATCTAGAATCTAATATAACAAGCAAAGAAAGATCCACTCGGGCTTCCAAGTCGCTGGCGGTACCAATACACACGATCCACAACCGCTACACAGTCTGAACCTGAGAACTCCCAGTCCCCAACTCCATATAGCACACGAATCACTGTACCTGATCCCAAATTCCGCAGTATGAATACATATTACACCTCGAGTACCCAATCATTGTTCGAAAGATATTTTAAAATTCTCCTGTGCCATCAAATAAACTCAGATATCAACAGTCGATCTAGCAAGAAAGTGCCGCAATACTACTAAAGTATCATCAGTCTAATCACATTACTCTTCTTTCGAGACATATACTCTCGTCAAATCACTTCCAATTAGCTGTACCATTTCCTCGATTACCTGAGGCTACCCGTAGCCTAAGAATTTATGAACTTCTTTTCAGAACTGAACTGTAGCTCATCTAGCCAAGACCTTCCGTCAATCCCATCTAGAAGAAGAATCATTACACATTCCATGCTACGCATACCCATAGAAAATATATCCATCTCCAAACCACGGTAAAACTCAACAAGAACTCTCTCCCACTTTCATTCGCACAAGCTAACCTGCCAGGACTGAATCCTCTTATCCAAACAAAGCTAAGCAAGCTGTCGGAGCTCAAGAGCTTTGCTGCACGATACCTGTAAATGCTACCTAGAACACATACGAATAATCAACCATATTCTTACCATACTGATTCGGTCTACTGTCAAGCTATTCCATCTATCTAATTTCCATTCTGATTCATCATCAACTCGATATCTCTCCCTCATTGTAGCATCACAATGCCTTAATCCAGGATTTTCACCCGAGATTCGAACATAAGACCACACTGTCTAAGACCCATAGGCCACTGAATACTCTCTCAACCGTACCCAGAAATACCACATTCTAGAATACTTTACTCTGAAGAACTTCCTACGAATTTGAATTCGCTTCCTTCACTTCCCAAATACCGACACATAGGATCCCACAATCACATAAAAACACCACAAGTCTTGACCTTTTCCAATGAAAAAACCGTCTCTAGCCACATACACAACCTTAAGACACCTGATTGCTACATGTAGAATCTTGAACACATTCAAACCATTCGCGAAAGTCATTTACTCCTTATTCGAATCTGCAATTTACCTAATTAAACGGACATAACCACATGTGCCTCATTAACACTCTGACATCATAGGATATGATCTCATTCCAATACAAACAAACATCTTTCTTTCTATATACTGAGCATTCTTTATCAACAACAGCTCAAGACATCCTACTATTTTCACATATCTACGAAGCACCATATAACCTTTGTCGAAATTTTGCTTCACTCGCCATCCTCGGCTCAATTTCTGCAACTAGAACTGATCTGCCAGCATACCTCGAAACGGAACCAACATAGCAAAATACCGTGTGATAAGCTAATCAACAACAACCTCCCCATCTTGGCTCGAAGCCATATATCAGGACACACTCCACAACCCATAACATTTTCACTCCAATGATGTCACCATGCCATAGTGAGGTTAAACTCAAATCATGTACAAGTTTGTGAAAACAATGATCATCTAGTACTGTAATCCTCTGCAAACCTCGCATTCATCCCCACATCAGTTGAGTGCACTCTCTTAAGCGACCCGAATCCTCAAATTCCTAACACGTACCCTTCAATTACACATGAGATCTTCTAACATACACACAAGGATCATACCACTTAAGAAAACTCCGTAGGAGATACCCCACCTGCTTCGCCTCAATTCAGTATTTCAACATACCTTCCACCATCACATACGTTACACAATCAATTTAGTCTTCCTGGGTCTGAACTCATATCGCCACACGTACTGCACTTTACTTTCCAACTAGGAGACATAAAAATATTCTTCATACGCTCTTAACTCGGGGCTACATAATAGATCACAATAGGAATCGAACACTTACCAGCTCATCTATCATTCAACAGAATCCTTCGTCACTGCCAAGATCACATAGATACATCTCGCAGTACCAACATACTCATCACATGGATATCCAACTCCCATTCCGGCTAATATATCAAATATATAAGTTCAGAACACTTTCTCGCACAATCCACACCTCGGTGCTCAAGTCATAGGCAAAGATCCGGCCTCAAGTCGTCCATACTGGCGCAACATACTCACGAAGATCACATCTCATCCCTTGATCGGGGAATCACAAGCCATCAAGGCACATATACTACTGAGTGCTCATGTGCGCATACAGACGTGTGGAAGGAATTTCAAGAATTATATCTCAAGCTGAATCAAGTACGCACGATAAGAATTCCAAGTATGGGAGGTTTTCCTAAAGGTACTGCAACCTATCGAGGAGAATTACAGGCGTCCCTGTACCGCTCCGCGAGACTCTACTAAACCTGCTCATAACTTGTAAGACCTAGTAACCTAGGCTCTGATACCAACTTGTCACGACCCAATTTCTAAACCTGGTCGTGATGGCACCTCTCGTGAAGACAAGGCCAGCCAACTAACCCAAATCGTCTCCTTAACAATTATTAAACATAAATGAATATAAAATACAACTTAATGGCATTAAAAACCGTTAGTTACAACCCAACACAACCCGACTGCGGTGTCACAAGTCACGAGCATCTAAAGAAGTTAGAACACAACTACATGGCCAATAGTATACAAAATGAAATCTGGAATCAAAAGAAGAAGTCCGGTGCCGCGAACGCTGGTAGTCACCTTGCTCAGCTACAATAGTAATACCTTCAATCCGCTAATAAACCTCCACTGGGTGAACAATACCTGCAATTGCACGCGAAGTGCAGGGAGTAAAGTGAGTACTCCAACTCAGCGAGCAGTAAGAGTAAATAATAACTGTGTGACAAGAAATCACGTAAGAGCACTCCATCATGCTATATAGTATAGTACAACCCTTTGAGAAAATAGTAAAACCGTGAAAATCCTTTAGAAATATCTGGTTAAGTTAAAAACCTCTTTTGAAAATATCCTCTTCCAATAGTCAAGCATATGAATGCGATATTAGATAGTGCAGGTCAGCACATAAGTCAGCCCTTCAGGCATAGCACTCCACCAACAATAACACCAGGGTATCTGGTAAACAGTGCAAGAGGTAGCATGGATGCCAATGATATGAGAGTGCTAAATGTCATGACACGTAGTACAAATAGGAAACAATGCATGAATGCAATGCAATACACATGACCACTGCAGCGCGCAGCTCTATCCATTTGGGTACCCGCGCTCACTGTGGGGGTTCTAACTCCGGATGTGCACATCCGAGGTTTTAAACCCTCAGGATATCATTTGCAAGTATTACTCACTTCGAATTGGTGAAATCTCTAGCCCGCGCTGCCTTTGCCCCTCAAACCGGCCTCCACGCACGTCGTATCTAACCAAAATCAAAGCGAATACATCACAATATGCTAAGGGGACAATACCCAATTGAAAAAAATAAAAAAATAGCAAAAATCTCAAAACTAGCAAAACCCGAACCCCGGGCCCACTTCTCAAAAATTATAAAACTCGCGATACCGGATTCCTCGTCTCGCCACGAGTCCATACATACCAAGAACTCCCAAATCCGAGCTCAAATGACTTATCAAATTCCAATTTGAAATATCAAAAACTCAAGCCCTAGCTTTACCCCTTTTTGGTGAATTTCAACCAATTTCCATACTAAATCTATCATAATCTCATGTATTCAAGCCAAGGGACTTACCTCCAATCGATTCCCAGTCAAAACTCCCTTAAATTCTCGCCAAAAGCTCTCAAGGTCGCCCAACAATGGTGGAAGTTAACCCAAGCTCGCGGATGATATATTAAATAAAACTCCTCCTAAATGGTCCAGTTTTCACTCTGCGGTCCCGCTTCCGCTTATGCTGGACCACTTCTGTGGCCAAAATCCCGCTTTTGTGGATGTTCATTTAAATTGCCAAAACCACTTCTGCGGCTAACTTTACGCTTCTGCGGACTCGCTGATGTGAAGAAGGGTCCGCTTCTGCAGATCTACATTACCAACACCTGGACCGCTCCTGCGATGACATACTCCACTTAAGCGCCTTCGCTTTTGCGGTCCAAAACCAGCAGAAGCGAGAATACCAGATGTAGCAACCTACAGCAATATGCAAACTCCCAAAACTCCCCGTTTAACCATCCGAACTCATCCCGAGACCCCCGGAACCTCAACCAAAAGCACCAACCCATCCTAAAACGTTATCCAAACTTGTTCCAATCGTCAAAACACATTAAACAACGCTAAAACCATTAAATCACATTGGATTCAAGCCTAAAATCTTCAAAACTTCCGAAACACGCATTCGTCCAAAAACCCAACCAAACGACGTCCGAATGACCTGAAATTTTGCACACACATCACAAATCACATATCGAAGCTACAGCAACTCTCAGAATTCCATTCCGACCCTCGGATAAAAATCTCACATATCACCCGGAATTCGTCAAAATACTAACTTCGCCAATTGAAGCCTAATTCTACTCCAGACCTCCAAAATTAATTCAGATCGCACTTCTATGTCACAAATTACTTCCCGAAGCTAACCAAATCACCGGAAATCCCATCGGAGTCCTCTAACTCATAAGTCAATGTCCAGTTGGCTTTTCCAAGACAAGCCTTCCTTAAAGAGACTAAATGTCTCATTTTCTACCAGAACCAATCCAAATAAACTCTAACACACCAAACACTGATAATGAAACATGAAGAAGAATAAAATGGGTAAAACAAAATGGTAACTCATGAGACGACGGGTCGGGTCGTCACACATAAATTCGTATAGGCATATTCTCTGCAGGGATATGTGACTTAGTTATCCTTTTCAAATCAATAAATGCGTTTGGCATTTGATTTGATATATCATATAAATGGATGATCTTCTGGACCTCCTAATTACATATAGGAGTACGTGGATCAAAGTGAGATAATGATGAAACATTCCACACAATTTCTCTTTTGATTTCTTTTTTCTCTCCCCCTAATTGTGGGAAATTTATTTCATCAAATTGACAATTTCCAAATCGAGCAGTAAATAAATCTCCTATTAATTCTTCAAGATAGCAAATAATAGGAGGGTGATTCAAACCTTACATATATTCCTATCCTTCTCTATGGTCCCATCTTACTGCTCTGTGGTGGTTCTATTGGCACGTATACAGCACATCCGAAAATTCGTAGATGGGCAATATTTAGTTCATGACCAAAAACTAATTATGAGGGAGAATATTTATCATAATATGTCGGTATGAGATGGATAAGTGATGTTGCATACAAGATAGAACGGATGCAAGCAGTAGTGGGCAATTTTGTTTTCATAACTAGTGGTTTTGCTATCAATTGCAGCGTTTAATAAATGACTCTGCAAGGCCATTTTGAGCATGAACATAAGCTACAGGATGTTGAACTTTTATCCCAATTGATAGACAATAATCATCAAAATCTTGAGATGAGAATTCTCCTGCATTATCAAAGCGAATAGCCTTTATAGGATAATATGAGAATTGTGCCCTTAATTGAATTATATAGGCTAATAGATTTGCAAACAACAGGTTACGAGATGATAGTAGACACACATGAGACCATCTTGAGATGCATCTAATAGGGCCATAAAATATCTAAACAATCCACTTGGTGAGTAAGTAGGTCCATATATATCCCCATTTATACGCTCTAAAAAGGCAGGGAATTCAATGCCAACCTTCATTGGTGATGCTCTAGTGATCATTTGTCCTTGATAACACGCTTCATAAGAAAATTCGTCATTTGTAAGAATCTTCAAGTTCTTTAATAGATGTTGTTTACTCTGAAAATGGTAATAACAATTAAATTTAATTATGGGACTCTAAAAATACGTGAGCTTTTTTATGCTAGTTGTTAAGAAATTGATGCTATGTACGTGAGACTTAGAAACGAAATAAGTGTTATGGATAAGGTGATAATCAAACCGATAGTTTAACGATTGGGGCCTCGATCTTGTCGATTCGGGGGCCTCAAGGTCGATTCTGGAGCTCGGCTGTGAGCTATTGAAAGTGGTCGAGGTATGACTAACAGTTATACTAAAATAAATAAAGAATCTTTATGGCCAATGATAAGCAATAAATGATGAACAATAATGAAGATAGTAAATGGAATCAATAGTATCAAGAGAATATGTTAGAAAGCAGAGAGGATGTTCTTGTATATTTCATTTGGAGCAACTGAAGCAACATATCTTTACAAAATGACAAGGATCCCCTTTATATATGAGGGGAATCCAAATATAGTACAAAATACATTAATTACTAGGATATGGAGATGGGATAGCTGAAAGACACCATGATTCGGGTTTAGAGTAGTCTACTAGGCTTTGTCAGTGCTAGCCGTGTGCCTTGGGAACTCCCTATTTCTACCATAGCTGTGGTCAACATTGTCCCTAGGTCGGACGTCGACAAATCTCGATGGAGGAAACTGAACCATAGCCTTATAACCTCGAGGCTTCGAGATGATTTTCTGAGGTGCCCCCATGACAAGGAATTGGACCCTCTAATTTCACCATATACAAATAGTCCTTGCATGTCTTAGAAAGGAGCGACAAGAACTATTTTGACACCAAACTCTTCAGGCTTCCCATGATAACATCGTACCGATGACGCAAGCCTTTGTGATAGCCGAAATATCCTGTAGTTTCACTTCTCTAGAACTATTCAAAGCATTATGATTCTCATTCTCCAAAGCTATAACGTCGCCGCTGGTTCAGCTCCCAAGGACACTTTAAATGTGCCTATTGTTATGCCTTTCAAAGACAATAATGATGTTGTCGGTTACGCTATCGCCCTTCCTATAAATGGGAGCTTCATGGGATCAACCTTTCATCCAACTGTACAAAGACATTTTCCCAAGTTTATCTTTGATGCTTGTTGTATTTCCGTTCATTTGCACTTCTGAAGACTCTGAATGCGTGACTCTACTGGCTACTACCAATATCCAACCCAGATGTGAGTATTTTTTTCTTGCCTTTGATTGATTAATACTGTGGTCTCTTGGATCAATCCTGGATTGGGCCGATAAACTCGGGTCATCGGGAACCTTACTTTGAGTTGACGGAAAGTAATGTTTTGAGCATTGAGACCGTGATTTATCATTTTAGACCTCATGGTAATCTTCGAGGGGAAATTTTCTTCGAGGTTTGAGGATAGGGACAACCTTTAAGCTTTCAAAAGCAGTCCCTGAGTGGGGGTTCATTTAAACTCGGGCCACCTAGAAACCTATTTTGAACTTAGCGCAGATAGCCTTATGGTGTTATAGGTAGATGCCGAATGAGGTTTTACCTTAATTTAGATGGTACCCCGTGATCAAGTCCATATGGGTGGAGCTTAAATGCTTATTTCCTTGGAGCCTAACTCCTTTTTGACGGAAGTCATCGGAGTCGGGTACCACCTCGAGGCTTGCAATGATGTCATTAGCTTCCTGGAGCCTAACTTACATTTGATGGAGGTCCTCGAGGTCAGGTACCACCTCGGGAGTTGTGGTGATACCGTTGGATTCTTAGATCCTAACTTCCCTTTGATAGAGGTACTCGAGGTCAGGTACCACCTCGGGTATTGCGGCGAAGCTGTTGGATTCTTCGAGCCTAACTTCTTTTTGATAGAGGTCCTCGAGGACGGGTACCACCTCGGGACTTATGGTGATGACGTTGGCTTCTTAGAGCCTAACTTCTTTTTTATGGAGGTCCTCGAGGTCGTGTACCACCTCAGGACTTATGGCGAAGCCGTTGGATTCTTAGAGCTTAACTTCTTTTGATGGAGGTCCTCGAGGTCGGGTACCACCTCGAGACTGTCGATGAAGTTGTTGGCCTTTTAGGCAGGTGGATCGTTTCCGTTGTTTTCCATGTATAGGTTCTCTTCTACTCCTTTGGAGATCCCACCATTTTAAGTAGTACCCTTCTTTTTCTGCGTTAAGCCTTTCATTACATCAGTACTAACGTACTTTCATAGATTTTTGCTTTAGTTTTCTAATTTGCCGTGGCCATGACTGCTGCATCGGGGTATGTCTGGCAGAGAGGGGAGAGATCTTCCTCTGGCATTTAGGACCAATGAGAGTATACCTTGAAGATTACTTCTTTGATAGGAAAAAAACATCTTGGGTTAGTGAGAAAAGACTGCGGCTGGGGGGAGAAAGTAGTGTTACAGATACTTTCCCCGGATGAGGGCATCTTGGATCGTGCCAATGGATTTTTGAACGTGTACACATATATTTTTACACCGGGCCCCCTTCATAGGGTTGTGCTCGACTTCCATTTAAAGTATCGGGTTACCTTGGCGCAAAGCCACCCATCATTTTGGTGAATAGTGTTGATGATAAGATTTTTTGGCGTAGAAGGCGTGGCTTGAATTTACGCTCAGTCATCTTATTAGGTTGTACCGGTGCTTTCACCATCGAGGTCTACTAATCTTGCGATGCCGGTTAACCATGCCCTTCATTGTTAATGATAAGGAAGATGGAGATCAGGAGTGGATGAGTCGATTCGTCTGGGTCCGGACCGCTGACATTATCCATGTGGAGCTTATGCCATTCCCTGAGGAATGAAACTATACACGTAAGTGGTATATTCCGCACCTTCTCAGTTTTGTAGCCACAAGTCATCCCCGTATTTTGCCACATACGTGGGTTCGGTCCTCCAAGGCCTGTTAGAGCTCTCTTCAACCTGCTCATGGCTAGATCGATCGGTTTCGGGTCAAATAGGAAGAACTAGAAGATTCCACCTCTGGAAAGCGCCTACACCTAATGGCTTAAGTGTGAAGTCTAGTTTCGCAACTGTACCTTTTCTTTTTCTGCAGCGTTTTCATAGGCGTCAGGCGATGTTCCTGATCTGCCGGATTGGGTTCAGAAGTTAGCGAACCACTCGACTTGTGTTGAGCGCAAGTTGCGAGATTTGTCCTGGGTAGATGGGAAGCAAAATATCATGGTGTGTGTTGTGCTACTTTTTCCTTTCCCTTCTTTCATTTGGGGAGTCATTTTCCCTTTTTACCTATTAATCTTGCTGTTGTAGGCATCGGAGACCTTCCGAGGCAAGGTCGTGCTCCTTTGGAGATGGGGAAGGGTTAATAGATTCTGAGACAAAAAACGAAAATAATAAGCGAGAGATGCCTTTATAAGGTGATGGCGCTCAAACCATGGCGAAACAGGACCGGGGCTTCGGATCGAAGCATCATCTGAGCTTGCACCTGTGTGTCTTTGTTTTGGAAAGGTGGTTTCTCTGTTGCCTTCGCCTTCTTTTTCCATCGATAGTACTTGGGTGGATACTAGAAACTCGAGGTCGCATACTCCAGCGACCGTTGCTCGACTAGAGTAGACTCTTTCAAATTTGAGGGAGCTAGATTAACAGATGTGGACTCGGCTTTCGAGGAAGCCCATCGACTTCACTTGGTGGAGAGTTTTGACATTAAACTTTTGAGTTTCGCATCTTCTTTTTCTTATTAGGTTTTCTTTTGCAGTCCTTCAACAGGCTTAAGTTCGGGCTGCTTCATCATGAAGCCAGGTTATGAAAAGCTCTAGATGAGGGCATATCTCTTAGGCTCCTTTGCGATGAAAAGGAAGTCGAGCTGGCACGCTTGCGATATGAGGTGAGCTGGAGATTGAATTATCAGAGCTACTTAAAGAAGCAAGTAGTTTTCCGTCCCGGGTGAGTATACGTTCCGCCTTCTAGCTTCTGAGGCTAACACTTTGTTTATCTTAGTTGCAAAAACGGATGGAGGCCCTAGAGCATCTTCTTGATGAAGCTAACCGAGCTAAGAATGAACATGATGATCTAAGAGCTCAGGCGAAGGTTCAGGCTTTAGAGGAGAAGGGTGCCCTGGCTAAAGTTCCCGCCTTTGAGGCTCAACTCTGCTTTGGTCGCGATAATTCTTTGGTTCAAATGGATGTGATTACGAAGCTCGAGTCCAATATTTTGAAAGTCAGGGTTGAGATCGTTGATGTCCAGGTTGAAGCCGTAATGAGACAAACTAAGGCTGACTAGGAGATGGCAATTTATTTAAAGGATGCTACCGATGCTCAAGCTGAGCTGAGAATGATCCTCAAATGCGATGAGGGGATCACAGAATATGCTTGTTACAAGTCTCGAAGAAAGAATCTCGAGGATATCTGTGCTATGGGTGTTATCCTGTTGAAAAGATTAGCGCGAGCGAGGGCGGGCGAGCGTGATGCTTGGTTACTTCAGTCCGAAATCGAAGAAAGAAAAGTTGAGTCTGGCAGGCCATAGCCCCCAAAGGAGGGGGGAGGGGCATAAATTTTTCCATTTGTATGTAGCATTTTCAAAGAATGTTTATAGATGGAGATCACATTTTTTTGTATATGTGTATAAAAGAAAACCTCGTTGCTTTACTCCTTCTGTATCCCTTTCTGTCTCCAATTTAGTCAGGTGAACTGGTCTTTTCAGTCGATAAGAATCCTTAGATTTGCAATATGGCCCGAGGCTAATCGGGCTGGCCCCTAGGTTTCTTTGTACTCGGCCGATGCAAGCCTTTAGTATAAGCTGGCGTTTGAGCTCTTATGTTTTTGTTTTTACATATGTTTTGATGAACCAATTGGTTAACAATCGAGAACTCGAGCTTGTCGATTCGGGGGCCTTGAGGTCGATTCCGAAGCTAGGCTGTGAGTTATCGAAGGTGGTCGAGTTATGACTAACAGTTATAATAAATCAAAGAAGGCTCTGTAATGCCAATGATAGAGAATAAATGATGAACAATAATGAAGATAGTAAATGGAAGCAATAATATCAAGAAAATATGTTAGAGAGAAGAGATAATGTTCTTGTATATTTCGTGTGGAGCAACCGAAGCAACATATGTTTACATGACAAGAATACCCTTTATATATGAGAGGAATCCCAACATAGTACAAAATGCATTAGTAACAAAGATATGGATATAGGACAGCGAAATGACACCCTGATTAGGGTTTAGAGTAGTCTACTAGGCTCTGTCAGTAATAGTTGCGTGCCTTGGGAACTCCCCATTTCTACCATAGCCGTGGTCAACCTTATCCCAAGGTTAGGCATCGACGAACCTTGAGGGAGGAAACTCGACCATATCCTTGTAGCCTCGAGGCTTTGATATGATCTTCTGAGGTGCCTCGATGACCCGGAATTAGACCCTCCAATTTCACCATATACAGATGCCCACTCGAATTTTCAGTAATTCGTCTCATCATTATTGATCTAGGATGACCCAAATGGCCATGCCAAAGAAAAAAGTATTTGAATATGTAAACTTTTGGTTTACGATAGAGTGTGCTTCAACTGTACTATATTTTAAATAGTATAAGGTAGAAGATAAAGTTGGTACTTTTCTACAATGCATTTCTGGTCAGAAACATTCTTGGTAATAAAAAGATAATCCATTTTCATTTCATCTATTGTCAACATGATACTCATTTCTACGGATATCTATAAAATTTAACAAGTTTCTTCGGGACTTAGAGGAGAACAATGCATTGTCTATAATAAGTTTTATTCTCTTAGATAGAAATATAATGGCTCTTTCGGAACCTTCAATCAAACTTATATGACCATAAATTATTGAAACATTTGCTCTTTCCTTATGGACATATGAAAAGTATTTCTAATCCCTGAATATGGCGTGAGTTGTTCCACTATCAATAACACAAATATCTTCATGATTTGTCTTTGATATAAACATAATTTTAGAATTATCCATATTCTTCAAAATAACATAAATAAAATATATTATAGTAAATGTAATTATCAACGCATAACTTTTATTTATGTACAACAATTACATAACCATACTATCTATTAAAAAAACAAAAATGAAAATATTTACAATTCTACGTTCACTACCCATTACATGACATGTTTCTCCTTCTGATAGTGCAAAGTAATCAGCTACATCCAAATGCATGAAGTCTAAATTATCTTCAAAAATAAAATTTGCTTCAACATTTTTCTCTGTCTTTTTCAGGGAGCCTTGATAAAGCTCAACTAGGTGCTTTGGCTTACGACAGGTACGTGACCAATGCCCTTTTCCTTCACATCTGTAGCATACATTTTCTGCATTTGGTGTTTGCACCGCTTCATGCTTTTGTTCCTTCCTTTTCCACTGCTGGTAGTGTGGAGGGTTCTTTGGTGTCTTATTATTACTATGATTATAGTTTCTTCCCCGACTACGGCCATGAAAACGACTAGGGCCACGACCTCTTCCATGTTTAGCTTGGTGGAAGTTCGTCTCATTCACTTCAGGGAATGGACAAGAACCAGTAGGTCAACTTTTGTGATTTTTCATTAATAGCCCATTATGTTGCTCGGCTGTAAGAAGATGCGATATTAGTTTAGAATACTTTTTAAATCCCATCTCTCAATATTGCTGCTGAAAGAGCATATTCGAGGCGTGAAAAGTGGTGAAATTTTTCTCTAATATATCATGATCAGTAATATTATCAACATATAATTCCAATTGGGAAATAATTCTAAACATAGCAGAATTTAAAATCTTGTAGCCTTAGATGAGTCTAATCCTAATGTGCCTGTGGAAGAACGACTATCTTCAGGTAGTCATATCTATCTTTCAAATTATTCCATAGTATGGATGGATCTTTAATAGTGAGATATTCCATTTTCAGTCCCTCATCAAGATGATGGCACGGGAATATCATCGCTTTGGCAGGGCCTTGGTTTGATGCCTGATTTTTATCCTTGATGGTGTCTACCAAACCCATTGCATCAAGATGAATTTCAGCATTAAGCACCCAAGACATGTAGCTTTTTCCCGATATATCCAGGGCAACTAATTCAAGTTTAGAAAGATTTGACATTATTTAGAAAAAGAAAGTTTGTAGCTCAAATACAATCAAGTATTTGCTAGATATAGCAGAGTCTCGTTGTTGGCCCAAGTAAAGGTTAGTTTTTAAGACTGACAAAGGAACTCAGGATGAACCAGGTCCATCACTCAGGTGCACAAAAATGGGCAAATTCAAGCATGTGGGTTGCACGTGAAAGAGATAATCTTAACTTGGTATATTTAATATCTCCTAATTGAAAAGGTTGCATAATTGATAAGGAGAAGGAGTCCTTAATTAAAGAGAACACTATCCAAGATAGGGAAGGAGTTAGAAGTTGAAATCAACTAGAACTCTTCCACCAAGGAAGAGTTGTATCAGAACTCTAGTTATTTCTTCATCTACTAACTCTATAAATTGCAGGATGTTCTCACATTAAAGTGTTTCACAAAAACACATAAGTTAAACATGAATTGAGAGCAAAATAGCAAGGCCTTTTGTAAGCAGTTTATATGTGATTCAAGTGTGCAAACCAGAAGCTACATGAACCAGGTTGAACAACCAGCTCCATAAAGAGTTTTATATGTCTTTCATTATTTCTAGTTCAATTGTAGTAGGTGTTTTAAAGTTGTACCTTTCCACCTTTCATAGAAGCAATTGTATTAGGTACTTTGAGTATTGAAGTTAGAGTTAATTTGAAAGTGTTGCAACAGTTGAGGCAGTTTGCCACACTAGGATTGGAGTTAATCCATTGGTTTATAAGAGTTTTGTAAATATTGTTTCGGCTGAGCGATTTTAGTGGATGTTTGGGAAAATGCTACCAAGTAGTACGTTGTGGTTTTTTAACCTTTTGAGCCAGGTGTTTTTCACGTAAAAATCTCTGTGTTATTTATTTTCTGTGCTTTTAATTCCGCAAGAGTAGTAGTTAGAACACCTAGAAGAACCAACTTCTTCTAGATCAAAAATTGGGTACCACACAAATCACCCCCCCTTCTTGTGTGCTATTGACATTTATAACATCAATTGGTATCAGAGCAGGTTATCCTTGAAGAGGCTAACACCTTAGGAAAAGATCAACATGAGTGCACCATCTGGGAACTAGGAACGGCAATCCATTGCTAGGCCTCCTCTCTTCAATGGACAATACTGTTCTTGGTGGAAGAGCGGGATAAGGGATCACATCATTGGAGAAGATTATGAACTCTGGGACATAGTCACTGATGGTCCCCTAGCAACTACAAAGAAGAATGCTTAAGGAGTGGAGGTTCCAAAAACTAGAGTTGACTGCACTCCTGAGGATTTACGAAGATGGGAGAAGAATGCCAAGGACAAGAAATGAATTGTGTGTGGACTAGGTCCAGATGAGTACAGTAGAATTCAAAGTTGTACTACTGCTTAGGAAATCTGGGACACTTTGCAAGTGGCTCATGAAGGAACACCTCAAGTGAAGAGGTCTAGAGGAACACTGCTGTATTCTCAATATGAGAATTTTACTATGAAGGAAGGAGAAAATGTCCAAGAGATGTATACTAGGTTCACTACACTGACAAATGAACTTAAGTCTCTTGGAAGAATTATTCTTGAAGAAGACCAGGTTGAGAAAATCTTGACAAGGGTTGTGCCAGTCTCATGGGAAAGAAAAATCACTGCTATTCAGGAATCTAAGAATATTTCTACCCTCAAGTTGGATGAACTAATTGGAAATCTTACTGCCTATTAACTGAGAAGGCAAACCATGAAGATGGATGCACCCAGGAAGGAAAAGAGCATGGCATTCAGAATCACTTAAGGTGCTGATCTAATGGAAGATAAAATGACCATCATCACAAAAGAGTTCAAGAAGTAACTAATGAGAGGAAATGGTCCTTCAAGAAGTGGAAGCTACAACAAACCAAGGGTTCTTGAAAAACAAACCAATGAGGGGTGTTACAAGTGTGGGAAGACTGATCACCACATCAAAAATTGCCCTCAATGGGAAATTGAATGGAAGAATGAAAGAGCTAAATGAAGGAACAGGAAGAAGGAACAATTTCATCCCAAGAAGAACAAAGGATCAACAAAGGCTATGGTTGCTGCTTGGGGTGAAAGCTCAGAGGAGGACTCAGAGGATGAAGATGGAAATGAACAAGAACTTATGGCAATTGGAGAATCCAATGAGGAATCTGAGGCAAGTATAATTCATCTAAAAGACAAGATTAAATTTTTGTCTAATGAAAGGCTATCTGAGTTACTCCTGGATTTTATTGATGAATCTGAGGATCTAAACAATGAAAACAAATAGCTGTCTAAGGAGTGTGTGATTTAGAAAGCTAAGTGCAAAAATCTAGAACTTAGGGCTAGTGAAAGTGAAAGTAAAAATGCTGAGTTAAAGAACCAGGTTCATGAACTTGACACCACTATTTAGAGCTTAAATCTGAAAATCTAAAATTGAAATTAGGAACTCATAAAAAGAAATCTGATCACACACAACTCACTTTAGAAGAAAATGTAGGAAAAATGAAAGATGAGTTGTACAAAAGAGATGAGCAAATAAGAGTCCTAAGGAGGATCTAAACAAGGTTAAGCACAACCTAGATAGAGCCTGTAAATGGAATAGATCCTCCGATGCACTTTCATGGCTACATGAATACCATAGTATCAATAAGAGAGGACTTGGATACGGGACCCCTGGACTTAATTGGGATCCCAAAAGCAAGTACCTCACACTTCCTGAGAACAAAATTTGCACACACTGTGGTAAAACTGGTCACTATAAAAGTGAATGTATTGCAAAAGAAAAGGCTAGTCAAAAGAATAAAGAATTTTTTAAAGGGAAATATAGTCTACCAGGTTGGGCTAAAAAGAATTTGATTCACGCTTTTGCCTATAGAAAGAGACCCAAACTAGTTTGGATTCCTAAGACTAACCCCTGATTTCCTTTCGCAGGTCCAAGTGAAGGGGAGCAGCCAAATATGGTACATGGATAGTGGCTGTTCAAAGCATATGACAGGAAGCAAGAACCAGTTTCTTTCACTTGAGGCCCTCAAAGGAGGTAATGTATCCATTGATATGGGAAAAAAGATGAGATCATTGGGGTTGAAAAGGTAGGTAAGACTGATTCTCACTCTATTAATAATGTCTACTTGATAGATGGCCTAAAATACAGTCTAATCAGTGTATCACAATTATGTGATAAAGGTAACTTGGTAGCATTCACCACTACCAAATAGTTTGTGATTAATCTTACCATTGACAAAATTGTTTTCCAGGGAAAAAGAGTAAACAATACATGCATTGTATATTTGTCCACACTTTCAGAAAATGAACTCACTTGCTTATGTGTGTTGGACTATGATCCCCTCCTTTGGAACAAGAGAGTTGGACATGCAAGTCTGATTCAACTCAACAAATTAGTCTCAAAGGATCTGGTGATAGGGCTGCCTAATATAAAGTTCAAGGAAGATAAATTTTGTAACGCTTGTGCAAAAAATGCAAGAAAGTGGTAAGCACCACCAGAATGACGGAACTGATCCATATGGATCTCTGTGGTCCACTGATAACATTAAGCAGAGGTGGTAAAAGATATGTGATGGTGCTTGTTGATGATGACTTTAGGTTTACTTGGACATTATTTTTAACATCTAAAGATGAAGCATTTGACATGTTTACTTCTTTTGTTAGAAAAACTCAGAAACAACCAGGTAATCAATTTGCATCAATTAGGTCTACTATGGAACCGAATTTGAAAATACTAAGTTTGCTGAATTTTTGCATGCTACATAATAAATAGTTGCATGACTAGATCTCTTATTAAGAAGATTCCTTATGAGTCACTTAAGGGAGAAAGCTAAATATATCCCATCTTAGGTTATTTGGTTGGAAGTGCTATGTTCACAATAATGGAAAAGACTCCCTAGGTAAGTTTGATCCCAGAAGTGATGAGGGAGTATTCTTGGGATATTCTTGACATAGTAAAGTTTATAAGATATATAGTAAAAGAACTATGTGTGTAAAAAAAATATATATGTTATTTAAAACTGATATTCTTTCTGAGAAGCAGGAATAAGATAATGAAGAGATTGGGCTGATAAGAAATTAAAATGATGAAACCATGGTCTAGCCTGAAGAAGCATCACAGGAATGAACATATGATGGAACATGTTCTTCCACCTAGGGCAACATGAGTGGGAACTGACTAAAGAGGAACTGATCCTCAAACCTCGAGGGAACCTGTCCATGAACCTATTCCTTAGTAACAAAACCAGGAAGGAACATCCAAAGAAATTGACTCTCATATTGCAACATCCAAGAAATTGGATATAGATGAACCTGGTTCATCTGTTGATCAGAAGTTGTATAGGGGAATGATTGGTTCTCCTTTGTATCTTACTGCTAGCAGACTTGACATTGTTTTTAGTATAGGTCTTTGTGCTCGATTTCAATCAAATCCAAAGAAGTCTCACTTGATTGCTATCAAGAGAATATTGAGATACTTGAAAGACACCACTGACCTTTGTCTTTGGTATACAAAAGGTAGTAATTTTAACCTAGTTGGATATGTTGATACTGATTATGCAGGTTTCCTTGTGGATAGGAAGAGCAACTCAGGTATGGCACACTTCCTTGGTTCATGTCTTGTGTCATGGGCTACCAAAAAAGGCAAAATTCAATGGCCTTATCTACTGCTGAAGCTGAGTATGTTGTTGATGCTTCATGTTGTGCTCAATTGTTGTGGATCGAACAACCATTATTGAACTTTGGAATTGATGTTGGCTGCATCCCTATTTTTTGTGATAACACTAGTGCTATTAGTATGACAAAGAACCCGATTCATCATAAGAAAACTAAGAATATATATGTTAGGCACACTTTTTGAGGGACAACTATGAGAAAAGCTTGATCACTGTGGAGTTTTGTGCTACTAACAAACAAATTATTGTCATTTTCACAAAAGCCTTAAGTAGAGATCACTTTGAGAGGAATAGGTTAGAATCAGGGATGATTAAGATCACCTAAAAGGACCAGTTCAAGGTTAAATGAAAAATATGAAGAACAAAAATGTGGTTAGAAAGTCTGTGAATTGTGTATAATTAGATTAAATCTTGCTCAGTCTCATACTTTACATACTATACTCTTGTTCCATGTGTTAAAATGACTCATTAATCTCTAATAATATTTTCTCTATTTTGGTAAATTTAGACTCACACAAGAGAATTATCAGTGAAGAACCTGGTTCATCAAGGTAACACAGTATGTTTTCTGCACTCTGCATAATTTGAGATAACTATATTTGGATCATGAGCAGAGTCCTACCAAATACCAAATTCCTTTTGGACTTATCCGTTACAAGTGACCCAGTCCCGTTCAACAGAGTCCCAACCGAATGGAAGTACCTAGATTCCAGGGATACACTCCAACGTCTCTTCAAAACTGAATTTCAGTTTGATTAAACTTCTTAGAGTCTGAAAAGCTATAATTATCCCATTAATTATTCCCTTGTATATTGATAAGCTTTAGTGTATTCCTTACCTCATCTCTCCCAAGCCGTCAAAAACTCTCATTCTTCTTTCATCTTCCAAATACAAAGAATCCTAGAAATCTGAAAATTCATTTAAGTCTGATACTAACGGGGAAGAAAGTAGGTATTCCGAAACTGAACAAGTATCTTTTGATTCTAAAGTTTCTCCTGAGACAATTTCTCAAGTTGCTGCAAATTTGGAGAATAGAGTTATAGGATGTATAGCAGGTGTTGAGACTACATAATCTGGATAAGTTGGTTAGTAAAAATTCAAAAAAAAGGAGAGCAAGGGCGCTAGGAGTACTGTGAGGTGAAAAGGGACAAGAGTGGCTGATTTTTCACCCACTCCTGTTGGTCTAACAAAAGAAACCAGTGCAATGGTTGTTTGGGGAGAGGAATTCAGTGAAATAGAATAGAGTGTGAGCAAAACAGGGGGAAGTGGGTCTGGCGAAGCTGCTGAGAGGTTGATTCAACTTGAAAAAATATAGATGAACCTATTCCATCTAAACAGGAAACCCTCGCGGATCTACTGATATGGTTATCAATGGAACCAAAACTCATGCATTCCTTATGGTTTCATTCTCACAACTGTGCTTGTACATTTCAAGGTACCTATGTTAGTACAAGAAAGGATGATTTTGGGGTTAATACTCAGCTTGTTTGCGATTATGAAGTCAATGTCATTCCTAATAAATTGGTTCATCTAAAAAGACACCTATCAATAGCAAAGCCAGAGTCTTGGTACAGGAGAGTGAGGCAAAGGATGTTGAGATAGCAAGGATGAACTTGCAAGGGAAAAGGAGAAAAATGATGGAATTCTTAAAGACATGCTGAAACTTCTCTAAGAAAATAACCCAATTTCCATCTCTTCCAAGCCATAAGCCTCCTATCCTAGTGTAGATCAACCACTAACCCAGTTCGGGATATTTTGTTTCTTTTGCTTATGTTTTCAGTATTTTTATTTCTTCGTATGCTTTGTGGTAGAATCTTATCAATCATCAATGAAATTCACTATTTTTGCTCTAACTGTTTGTTTATATTTTTTTTGATTGTTGAAACTCTTAGTTTGATATATGATGATTAATCCATGTTTGCATTTGAAGTAGCCCCAATGGCCATGAGTAAGCTTTAAAATCTGGTTATCTCATATTTTTTATGCAACTTTTTGATGATGCCAAAAGGGGGAAAAAAGGTTGTGCTTTAAACAAGTGATGTTTACACTTTGAACAGTGATGTTTATAACCTAATTTACCTGGTCGTTGATGATAAGTGATGAAAAAGAAAATGTTTCTAACATTGTGTTGATATTGAGCTGAGTTTAAACATGGCCTAAGCTTATGAAAAGAACAGAGTTTGTCATCATCAAAAAGGGAGAATTTGTTAGCCCAAGTAAATGTTAGTTTTGAAGACTTACAAAGGAACTCAGGATGAACTAGGTCCATCACTCAGGTGCACAGAAACGGGCAGATTCAAGCATGTGGATTGCACGTGAAGGAGATAAGCTTAACTTGGTGTATTTAATATCTCCTGATCGAAAAGGTTGCATAATTGATAAGGAGAAGGAGTCCTTAATCAAAGAGAACACTATGCAAGATAGGGAAGGAGTGAGAAGTTGAAATCAACTAGAACTCTTCCACCAAGGAAGAGTTGCATCAGAACTCGAGTTATTTCTTCATCTCCTAACTCTATAAATTGTAGGATGTTCTCACATTAAAGTGTTGCACAAAAACGCAGAAGTTAAACGTGAATTGACAGCAAAATAGTAAGGCTTTTTGCAAGAAATTTGTGTGTGGTTCAAGTGTACAAACCAGAAGCTACATGAGCCAGATTGAAGAACCAACTCCATAAAGAGTTTTATGTGTCTTTCCTTATTTCTAGTTCAATTGTAGTCAGTGTTTTAAAGTTGTACCTTTCCAGCCTTCATAGAAGCAATTGTATTAGGTACTTTGAGTATTCAAGTTAGAGTTAACCTGAAAGTGTCGCAACAGTTGAGGCTGTGTCCCACACTGGGATTAGAGTTAATCCATAGGTTTACAAGAGTTTTGTAAATGCTGTTTTGGCTCAGTGATTTATTGGATGTTTGGAAAAATCCTACTGAGTAGTAGGTCATGGTTTTTTCACCTTTTGAGCCAGGTGTTTTCCGTGTAAAAATCTCAGTGTTCTTTATTTTCTGTACTTTTAATTCCGCAATAGTAGTAGTTAGAACACCTAGAAGAACCAGGTCCTTCTAGATCGAAAATTGGGTACCACACAAATCACACCCCCTCTTGTGTGGTATTGACGTTAAGAACATCACTCGTGCTGAAAATGTGTTATAAAATAAAGAATGTAAAGTAAAGGCAAGTATAGAGAGAAATTGATATATTATTCGAATTCAAACTAATTTTTCATACTGAACTAAAAGCTCTTCTATTTATAGAAGAAAAGATGCTGCTACTGCACGCTATTGCGTAAGATGCTATAGGAAACTGATGTGTAAGCTGCTACTATACCAGATATGAATAATCTTATACTAAGAGTAATGTTTATCCATAACGGAGTACTGAAAGTATAAGCTCATTGTATCCGGTATGGATAATCTTCTACCGAGGGTAATGTTTATCCATAATGGAGTATCAAAAGGATAAGCTTATTATACTTTGTATGGATAATCTTCTACAGAGGTAATGTTTATCTATAACCGAGTACCGAAGGGATAAGCTTCTTTAGAAGGCTTATTTCCAATAGAGTACTAAATAGATAAATATATTTATTGCGGGCACTACTAGAAATTTAGGTTTTAGAGACCACAAAAAGCGATCAACGTTGGTCGCTTATTCAATATAGGGACCAAAACTCGTCCAAACAGGCGTGGTAGCTATATTGGAGGTCCCTTTACCTTAGCTACCAAAGTTGGTCGCTAATTAGCGGCTAGCTTTGGTCGCTTAGCTAAAATGACCAAATGTTCATTGTAAACAATATACCGACCAACTTTGATCGGTATAATATTTTAATAATATAAATTTAGCAACCAATGTTATTCTCGACATTTAAAGTACAATATTTTTAAAATTATTATATATCAAAAATTAGATACCAACGTTAGTCTGTAAATTAAAATATATATTATTTTAAGAAATATATATTTAACTATCTAGGTTCATAAGCTACCAGCTTTGGTCATTTTTTTATTTTTTAATTTTTTTTATACATTAGCGACCAACTTTGGTCGCTAATTTCCAGGATATTTTTTAAAATAAAATCAGGGTTCATTAGCAACTAACATTGGTCGCCAATTTTTAATTTTAATTTTTTTAGATATAAGCGACCAACCTTGATCGCTAATTTCAACAATTATTTTTTAACAGCTAAGCGACCAACTTTGGTCGCTATTCTGGGTAATAATTTTGGCATAAAATGCCTGTATTGGCAACTATAGCACCTGCCAGCATACCAAAATCCCTAAATAACAATATAATTCAATTTATAAACTACAATTTCAATAACCAAATCTCCACAACACTACAACAACAACACAACAACACAATTCAAAAAACACATCAAAACCAACAAATTAAAGTTCAATAGAACTAACAAATTAAACTAAGTTAATGCTTATTACACCTTGTTCAAAATCGGTTCTATTTCTCTTGTTCAAAGTATATAAAAGTCAAGGAGAGTTTTGTAAAACATCATTATCATCACCGTCTGATGAACTTTCATCAAGAAGACGGTATACAGAAGGGTCTACTTGTCGAGGACGGGAAAAACGATCAAGAGGAAGAGGGGAGGAATAAGAACAGGGAGGACAGAAGGAACACTCACATTCAAGTCAAGCCTCTGGCGATGACCCACTAAACCGGGGAATCGGAAAAGCTCTAGAAGCTAGGAGAGATTTGAGTTGCTCTTGCATGCCCTGGTACTGAGCTTGCATGCCAATATACTAAGCATATCTAAGCTTTTCTCTTTCCTTGGCCGCTTCTAGCTCGGATGTGAGCTTAGTCACAGTCACCCGTATAGCGGAGAGGCTCT
The DNA here is from genome assembly GCA_026770625.1 of Nicotiana glauca. Classification (NCBI taxonomy): domain Eukaryota; kingdom Viridiplantae; phylum Streptophyta; class Magnoliopsida; order Solanales; family Solanaceae; genus Nicotiana; species Nicotiana glauca. The sequence goes on from MU691718.1 coordinate 89,850, forward strand.
CCCCATCAAGTTTCTCGCCTTTCGAGGAAGTCCCTATTCCTTGCATTCCACACTTATAGCGATGGAATTTCTTAGTAGGAAGCCCGTATACCTTAACTTATTTTGGACCGCCAGCAGCCTCCGTCCACATTCTTTCAGCATCCTCGTCCAAAGGATGGATTGGCACGCCCGACTCATTAGGTGGCTGACTGCGTATGAATTCCTCCACGTCAGCTGTGAAGCAATCCTAGAAGAAAAATTACATTGAATTAGTATTTTAAAATTTATATAAAAGTAAATCAAAATACTTAATGAAAAGTGAAAACCTACTTATATAGTCGAGGCTTGGCCCTCGACCCACCTTTGTAGATCCATCTCTTTTTTTTTCTTTACAATATGAGTGTTTTTGAATAGCTCTTCTTGGTTCATTGGACGTCCCAACTTCTTTTGCTAAAAAATCATAAATTTTAGTTAATAAATAGAATAGACATACTTTGAAAATTAAAATAAATTAAGAAATTACATACCAATCTTCTTTTTATTGTCCGTAGGCTGATTGCACCTCCAGTGTGCAAGGATCCTCCCTTCTCAAATGTGCGAGCTTTCTTTCCTTTTTCGCTCTTCTCTAAGAACTTTGCGGTAAGCTATTGCCTTTAAAAATCCTCCCATAGATTCTCAAGCAACCAATCAGGCTTCTAGTTTAACTTACTAGCTTTGCAGAAACTATGCGACAATAGCTTGCGAGCTTTGTGATAAAAATTTGTAGCCACTTCCGTGCTATAGCAATGTTCCCATACATACTTGCTCTGTATTTTAAAAGTTAAATATTATATGGAAATATCATAAATATAAATAAGTATACTGCTTAAAAGAATATTTATAACTTAAATTGATTGATAATTTGCTCCTTCAGCAAGAATGAGAATTCACTCCAAGTCACATAAGGGCCATCATAAAGCTTTCTGGTGGCTTTGGTGATTATTTTCGTAGTAATATTACTCGGGATGAACATGGAATTTAATAAAACAAACACACTAATATCTTAGTACAAACTGTACAAAACAATAAACATAAAAATAACAAATAACTCTTACCCATCACCCTTAGGGACTATGATGATCCTGCCATAATGATCATAATGCACCTCCTCATCATCATCAACATCACTGTTCGAAGCATGTATATCAGAGGCATGTGTGGAAGGTGTAGGGAGGGCCAGAGCTACTATCCCGCAGGCGAAGGCCTGAAATAGATAGAGTCACTGATAAAGATAGCTGCGATCCCTGTGACTGCGACATAGCTTGATAGACCACAAGTGGTCGTGCTACTGAAGTCTGTGACCCGAATGTCTGTGACACGGATGGATGTGATCCATGTGGATATGACATGGATGGATGTGATCCATGCGATGCAGATGGCTGCGATCTACGTGGTCGTGAGGTAGTTGGATTGTATGCCGGATGTATAGTCATATTTCCCTGTGATGAATGACCTGGTGTCTGCATGAAGGTGTAAGGCTTGTGATGTTGAGGCAGCTCAGAATAGCCCTGGGGTGGAGGATAAGACCTAGGCATAGGCATAGGCATCTCTGAAGAGGGAGAAAGGGATGTAGTATTATCTTCTACCCTCTCTTTGCCTTCCTAGCCGTTTCTCGACCCCAAGAACCAGTAAAGTCATTGTTACCTACAAACCTTGTCGATCATCTGCATAATATAATACATATTTAGATTGAAACATATAAGAAACGAGCTATAAAACGAGAGTTATTAAAGAAACCAACATTTTAAAGCTCATCGATGTATTGTTCCTTGTCCGAGAATTCTTCTTCCTCAGTAGTTTGAGATTCATCAGTTGATTCTTCTTCCTCATTTTCTATAATTCTTAATTCATTTATATCAATTTCTTCCAATATGTGTTCAATATGTTCTAAATCATTTTCTAAAAGATCTTCCACTATTTGGTGAACACTGGAGATATTGTTTTGATATGCAATATCTAACACATTCTCGACTTCCACCCTACCTACATGCTTAGTTCTTATTTCAACCTACCAAATAAATCTTACCGCCGCAATGGATAAGGAGCGTAATACACTTTCCTAACATTATGTGCAATTATGAAAAGATCATAGAGATCATACTCCCTCGTATGATTAACCTCATTTATGTTGTATTGATTGTGTACTCTTGTACCTCTTGTTGGATTTGGGTCAAACCACTTGTATCTAAAGAGTATCAATTTATAAAATGGCCAACCTATATATTCTAGTTCTATTATTTCTTTGAGAACACCATAATAATCAATATCTCCAACTTGGTTGCCATCACCACCTTGTACCTACACCCCGCTGTTGTTGCTATTTTTATTTTTAGAGCAATCCACTGTATGAAACTTATAACCATTCACAACGTACTTAGACATTGTTGTGACCTCAAGCCCAGGTCCCCAATATATATCTTTCAAAAATTGATTTAAACCATTATTTGGATCATTTACCTACATATTGTTAAAAAATCTCATAAGTTATCATAACTGCTAAACATTATTTACCTACATAGTGTTAGAAAATTATAAGTATAAACTTACAAACTTTTTCAACCACGTATCAAATCTCGTATATACAACATCATGGCCAAATTGACCCACGAAGTGACTGTGACACATCAAATATTTTTAATACTTGCATTGAGATATAGTCACAATAAATTTTATATTTTGATAAATACTAAATCAATACTTACTTGAGAAATGGTACAACTTCGGGACAATTTAGCAACACATGAAGTGTAGCTGACTTGTACTCCATATCACTAAACTTCTCTTTCTAAGATCCTTAGAATATCGGCTTGGTTTATTGAATATGGACATAGGCGGATATAATGGATCATTCACACATTCGACCGTGTGCCTATTGGGCCTATTCCTAGCACATGGCACATTACTCTCAAAATAATAAGAACAAAAATGAGCAGTTTCCCTTGCAAGATAAGCTTCGCATATAGATCCTTCAATCCTATTCCTCTGCTTAACAAATTATTTTCATTTTCCAATTTTCCTACATAATTTCAGGTTAGCCAAGAACATTCAAATAAAACAAAAATTGCATCAGACTTATAATATTACCTCTAAAAGGGATACGTCCATCTGCATTGAGCAGGCCCTCCAAGTCTTGCTTCGTGTACAAGGTGGATTGGAAGGTGTTCCATCACATAAAAAAAACCACATGGATATATCTTTTCCATCTTAGTAGAAGTTATGCGATTGTTCTGATCCGTCCGGAGTAGGTTTTCTTCCCTTAATGTAGAAGAACACAATTCTTTGAAAAACAAACTAATCTCTGTGATGGGTTTCCAGATTCTTTCAGGCAAACCACAAAATGCAATAGGCACTAAGGTGTCCATGAAAACATGACAGTCATGACTTTTCAAATGGCTCAACTTCCCTACCTCCATATCAACTTTTTTCCAAGATTCAATGCATAACCCTCAGGCATCTTCAATTTCGTTACTCAATCACAAATAATTTCCTGTCTTTCGTCCAAAGTGAATGTGTAACTTGCTTTGGGCTTGAATGTCTTACCATTGTTTTCTATCTGCAAGCATAATTCAGGTCGCCTGCAATATTCTTGTATGTCCATTCTATCCTTCGGGTTATCCTTTGTCTTACCTTTAATATCCATCACTGTGTTTAACAACTTGTCAAAATAATTTTTCTCAATATGCATGACATCAAGGTTGTGGCGGAAAAAATTATCCTTCCAGTAAGGCAACTCCCAAAACATACTGTATTTCGTCCAATTATGAGTAACACCATATCCGGGGAATCTATAAGGTGGAGCTTTAGTAACTTTACTGAAGTTATGGACCCTTTCCCAAATTTCCTCACCTGAAAGTATCGGAGGTGGAGAATTATATTCCATTGTATTCTTTTTGAATGCATTTTTCATCCTTCTAAAATCATGATCAAGAGGCAAGAATTGATGATGAAAATCAAACCATGATTGGTTTCGGCCACGTTTCAAAGTGAACGCTTTACTATTTTCCATGCAGTAAGGACAAACTAGCTTCCCATCAGTTATCCACCCAGAGAACATTCCATACGCAGGAAAATCATTAATTGTCCACATTAAATTAGCACAAAAATTGAAATTCTTCTTGGTTGATATGTCATATGTTTCAACACCATCGTACCACAATTGATTTAGCTCATAAATCAAAGGTTGCAAATATACATCAATCAAACTTTTTGAATTACGTGGACCAAGGATAATACAATTTAAGAATATATATGGACTAGTCATGCACAACTCGTGTGGTTGATTATAAGGTGTAAGAAAGACAGGCCAACACAAATATGGTAGCGTAGATATAGAATAAGGTGTGAAGCCATCCGCACACAGACCTAGCCGAAGGTTCCTTGGTTCACTAGAAAAATCTGGATATGTCGTATCAAAGTGCTTCCAAGATTCTCCATCTGAAGGATGACACATAACACCAGGTTGTCTTCTATTTTCAAAGGGAAATCTGATATGAGGAGAAGAACTCATCAATGCATATAACCTCTTTAACCTAGGTATACGAGGTAAATAATGCAGCGCCTTGATAGCGGCCATATTCTCGCTGGAAAGCCTCTTTCGCAAAATTTAAAATTGTTTAAATTTGCATTATCTTTATAATATAATATGCAACCATCTTCACAATAATCAGTTATCATTTATGAAAGTCCTAATTTAGAAACTAATCTCTTTGACTCGTAAATATCACAAGGTAATTTGATATTAGGGTCAACTAGTGTTACTACCCAAACCCCACTCCAGTCGTGATGGCACCTCTCTTGAAGACAAGGCCAGCCGACCATTCTTAAACAGCCTCTTCAACAATAATTAAACATAAATAAGCAGTCTAAATATGATTTATCATTAATAATTAGCGGAAGCAAAAACCCAAACGCAACCCAAATTGGGGTATCACAAGTCACGAGCATCTAAAGAAGCCTGAACACAACTACCGAGTTTGTAATTTACATGAATCAGATTAAAAATCAAAGAAGGGAAAATCAGGTGCCATGGGCGCTGGCGGTCACCTTGCTCAGCTACAATAGTATACCTTCAATTAGCTAACAACCTGCTATCGGGTGAAACAATACCTGCAACTGCATGCGAGGTGCAGGGAGTAAAGTAAGTACTCCAACTCAGTGAGTAATAAAAGTAAATAATAGCTGAAAGCAAGAAATCACGTAAGTCACTCCATCATGCTATATAAAACAGTACAACCCTTTTTAGAAAAATAGTAAAACCGTGAAATCCTTGGAAAACATCTGGGCTTTGTTAAAACCTCTTTTGAAAATATTCCTTTTCAATAGTTTAAGCAAATGCACGCGACACAAATAGTGCAGTCAACACGTAAGTCAGCCCCTCGGGCGCAACACTCTATCAACAAATAACACCGGGGTATCCGGTAAACATTGCAAGAAGTAGCATGGATGCCAATGAAATGAGTGTGCTCTGTATCATGACAACCAGTACAAATATGAACAAATGTATGAGTGCAATGCAATGCATATGATGGTACATTCCAGTACCCACAGCGGCGTGCAGCCCAAGCCACCCATATTCATTTATCATCAACGGTGCTCATTGGGGGGTGTGTACAGACTCTGGAGGAGCTCCTACATCCCAAGCGCAATATCAAGCCATCTCGTGGCATCAATCAAAACCTGGTCAGTCATTGTTACCTGACCCATTTACATCATATAGTGCCATTGTCACCATTGTTTCAAGTTCCTGCTGCGGCGCGCAGCCCGAGCCACCTATAATATTTCAACTCACATCACACAGTGCCATTGTTACCACTATTTTAAGTCACTGTTGCAGCATGCAGCTCGAGCCACCCATAATCAATTCAGAAAACATCATAAGCTCCATGGGCATTTATAAAACAGTAGTTCTCAGCTCGAAATAACATTTAAAATATCATTTGAGTTTTCAAAACTTAGAAACATGGCTGAGTTTGCAAAAGAGCATTTAAAACCTTTGATTGAGACCAATTGATATGCAAGATATGCTAAAACAGTAATATCAATCCCCGAAGGATTCACATAGTTGGCACGAAGCCCAAACATGGCAATCAGCCCATAGTATGATGATAACAAGTAGTTTCAGTCAAATACGTGGTGAAATCAACAACTGGGATGGACCAAGTCACAATCTCTAACAGTGCTCTACCCCACACTCATATCCGGCGTGCAAGTCACCTTAATACAACATTATGATGTGCAAATCCGGGGTTTCAAACCCTCAGGATATCATTTACAAGTATTACTCACCTCGAACTAGTGAAATCTCTAGCTCGCAATGCCTTTGCCCTTCAAATGGGCCTCCACGCGCGTCGAATCTAACCAAAATCAGGGCGAATGCATCACAATATGACAATGGAACAATACCCAATCGAAAACAATCAAAAAATAGCAAAAATGTCGAAACTAGCAAAACCCGAGCCCCGGGCCCACTTCCCGAAAAATTACAAAACTCACATTGCAGGATTCCTCATCTCGCCACGCGTCCACACATACCAAGAACTCCTAAATCCGAGCTCAAATGACCTATCAAATCCCAATTTGAAATATAAAAAACTCAAGCCCTAATTCATCCATTTTAGGCTTAATTCCATAAATTTCTTGGTAGTTTTCTCAACAAAAAAGAGTTTTAGGTTCAAGAATCTTACCCCCAATCATTTGTCCTTGAATCCCTCTTCAGAATCCCCTCAAAGCTATCAAAGCTTGCTCAAAAATTGAGGAAAAATATATAACCCTCGCGGATGAAATGTTAAATAAAAACCCCTCTAAACAGTCCAATTTTCGCTCCTGGAGTCCTGCTTTCGCTTATGCGGGACCGCTTCTGCGACAAGATTTATGCTTTTGTGGTCTTCATTAAACTTCCAAAAATCCGCTTCTGCGGTTCTACTTTCGCACCAGCTGTAACGACCCGACCGGTTGTTTTGAGTACCCGCGCTCCGTTCAGCAGTCGGAGGCCATGAACAGCTTCATTTCAGGTATTATGACTTGTACGCGTGGTTGGAGTTAAATTTCAAGAAGTCCAGAGTTGATTTGGGAAGAGAATTCTCATTTCGAAAGCTTAAAATTGAAAGAATGAGCTAGGATTTGAATTTCAAGTAAACGACCTCGGAATTGGGATCTGAAGGTTCCAGCAGGTTCGTATGATGATTTTGGACTTGGGCGTTTGCCCGAATTGGGTTTTGAATGACCCGAGAGCGTTTTGGCGCCTATTGTGGAAGATAGTAATTTAGAAGAAATTTCATAAGTTTGACTTGAAGAGCATTTCGGTGTTATCAATGTCCGATTGGAATTCCGATATTGGAAGTATCTCCGTATGGTGATTCTGGAGTTGGGAGCACAATCGGAAGTGAATTCGGAGGTCCGTAGGCCATTTTGAAGCCATTTGGCTAAAGATAGAAAGTTGAAGGTTTTGGAGAGTTTGACCGGGGAGTTGACTTTTTGATATCGGGGTCAGAATCAAATTCCAGAAGTTGGAGTAGGTCCGTAATGTCAAATATGACTTGTGTGCAAAATTTGAGGTCAATCGGACGTGATTTGATAGGTTTCGGCATCGGAAATAGAAGTTGGAAATCTTAAAGTTCATAAACTTGATTTTGGGGTGTAATTCGTGATTTTAGCATTTTTTGATGTGATTTGAAGCCTCGAGCAAGTACGGAATATTTTTTGGGATTGGTTGGTATGTTTGGTCGGGGTCCCAGGGGCCTCGGGTGGATTCCGGGTGGTTAACGGATCAAAAATGGAATTTTGAAAAGGGCTGATGACCTGGTTGCAGGTATTTTCGCTTCTGCGGTTGGTTGACCGCAGAAGCGGTACTGTAGAAGCGAGTAGGGAGCCGCAGATGCGGATTTTGGTCCAAGTCTTGAGGACCGCAGATGCGGTCTAATTTCCGCAGAAGCGAAACCGCATCTGCTGAAGGGCCATCGCAGAAGCGAAACTGAGGGCCCTGGGGAAGGACCGCAGATGCGGTCAAGACTCCGCAAAAGTGAAGCCGCTTAAGCGGCTATATTTCCGCAAAAACGGAAATTACAGAAGGTAGAGGGGTCATTTTAAAGTCGGATTTTTTGCTCATTTCTCTCAATTCCTTCACTCCATTTGGTGATTTTTGAAGGATTCAAAGGAGGGTCTTCATCAACAATGTTAAGGTAAGTTATTCCCACTTATTATAAGCTAAATACATTGATTATGTATGAGATTAAACATGGAAATTAGTGTAAATATTGGGTTTTGGTGGAAAAACCTAGAAAATTATAAACTTGGATTTTAGCCACGATTTTGAGAATGGAAGTAGGAGAAAATTATATATTTGAACTCCTAAGGTCATCGGTAACTTTTACCTTTGGAAAATTTCGGATTTCCGGACACGTGGGCCCGAGGGCATTTTTGTCATTTCACTAAACAAAGTTGGGAATTCATATAATCTGAATTGTTAATAAGTAATTGAGTATATTCTCATTAGTTATCGTTAAAGTGGCTAGTTGGGTGCATTGTGCGTTGGTTCAAGCCTTCGGAAGGATGTAGAATGCCGATTTCGAGTCTTCGGAGC
>MU691720.1:0-10916 GCA_026770625.1 Nicotiana glauca
TAAGATAAAATTTAGTCACAAGGGAAGAACAATTTTAGCTTTCAATTTGTACATGTGATAATATGCTGTACCCAGTTATCAAACTGGGGCAAAAAAAATAAGAAAAAATAATAATAATAATAATAATAATAATAATTAAAAAAAAAATTTGTTTATCAATTGTGTAAGCAGGCGCCCACCTGAAAAACAAGGGAATATCTTTTAAAAGTTTAGTAACCAGGCACCCACCTGAAAAACAAGGGAACATATTTTTAAAATCAGTAAGCTGGCACCCACCTGAAAAATAAGGAAAGTACAATCTAAATCATAGTTTTAGTTTTAATATTTGATAACATGATATGCACAGTCACCATACTAGGGCAGAAAATTTTTTGTGGTTGTTTGTTTTGTCGTAAGCAGGAGCCCACCTGGAAAACAAGGGAGTATCTTTTCAAACAATTGCAAGAAGGAGTCCACCGAAAAATGGACACATATTTCAAATTGAAGTGGTTGAACATCACCAAGGCAACAACAAGAATGCCATTGGAAGAATACAAGATACAAGTTCAAGGCAATACAAGAACAAGTTGGAAGACATAGATAGGATTTTTGTAATTCCTAAGTCATAGCTTAGGCTAGCTTCTTTTATTTTTGCCATGGNAAGGATATGTAGGCAATCTCTGAAGCAGGATGCGGTCAAAAATTTTCAAAATGTTTCACAACGGAATACTCAAACAGGTAAAAATCGCTCATATTTGCTCACTTATCTTTGCACGAAAACTCTTCGTGTTTTCGAGCAAAGAGGGGCAGCTGTGAGCACGTGATTTTTACCCTATATATGAGTTTATTCCCATAAAATTCAAACAAATAATTTTTCCTTATTTCTTACAATTTGTGTGAATTTCATACTAATTGTTTACATGCGCATGTTAAATCAAATAAAAAATATAAAATATGCATTTGCATTTAGGAAATTAAGTTCACATTTAGTAGATATTAATTCATTCTAAAGAAAATCAAAAATAGTCTTTTTGTGAATTATCATAACGGAGATATTAATTAGTATAAATAATAAAGAAAATACAAAAAAAAATATAATATAAAAGAAAAGAAAATACATAAAATATGAAGGAAAATGAATTACTAAAAAAATAATAATAATAACAATACAAAAAAATAATATATAAAAAAACCCCAAGTGAAAATACAATACAAAATATGGAGGAAATAAAGAGTAAAGAGGGATTTAATTCGGGCTCAAAATATCCCAAAATTCCAAGCCCAAACTACCCATGGCCCAAAATTATTTACCTGGTCCAGCATAAAAGACCCAAACCCGGTCCATTTCAGGCTAAGCAAAAACGACGACACATGGGGAGATTTAATCTCAGCCGTTTACATGTACTAATCCGACGGTCCGTTTTGATACAAGGCTTTAATGAATATAACGTTACAAAATTAACCCTAAAACTAATTCCTTTCCCCTGTTCCTCGTATACCCTCCCAACCCTGTAAAATCGCCGCCATCAGACCTCCGTCCCACCGCCTGCCGGAATTCGCCCACGGCAGCGGTGGACCTCCATCTCCGACCAAACCGACCTCAAACGACTTCCCTTGTCCCCCTCTATCCCAATCACCCACTGGTTTTCCCCAAATCCCACCACAACGCCCCAAAACCCTCAAACCCTAGGCGCCGCCACCACCGCCTACAGCGGCGCCGGTGGCAAAACCCTACCCCATAAACATTCCAAGACCCTCTCATCTTCCTCATGCCCTAAACATACTCTTTTTCCTTCAAACTATCACCAATCATGTCAAATAAGTTGCTGATTCTCTCAAAATTGTTACAAGAACTGGACGACTATAAATAACAAAAAAAAAGAAAATTTCCAAGAAGAAAAGAGAAGAGGCTGACTAAATAAAGACCAACCAACGAAAGCTAAGGTTTTCTTTTCTTTGTTTCTGTTTTTATTTGCTTGCATGATTGAGTTGATTTTTTTTTGTTACTTGTATTTCAATTTTTTGATTCGTTATTAAGGTTATGCAGCATATTAGTTTCTGATTTGAAATTTTTTTTTAGATTCTGATAACTTGGTGAATAAATTGATACCAAACGGGATTTCTAGCATGATTCATTTTATCTGTTCAGTGCTTGAAATTGATTAATGATTAGTCAATAGTAATATCGATAATTGTTAGACCAATAATTAGGGTAATTAGTATTAAACAAAAATTAATATATATAGTTGATTCGGTTCTTAATGAATTTTGATTGATTAAAATTTGATTAGTAAATGAATATCAATTGAGGGATAAAAGCAGTAGTTAATATTTTTTTTAAAGATTGACAAATGGTGTGGATTGTTCATAAATGTCAAATTCTGATTTTTGACAGCTAAGGATTGGATTATAGCTGTTTAGATTTTGATTAATAATCAGAATTAGATTCTCAACATATAAGTTCAGGGGTAAAGGGTGAATGGCAATAGGTGCACTTAGTAAAATCAAGTAATCTTCAGGGGTAGTATAGGTATATAAAAAGGGCAACAGTAATTTTAAATGGGAAGTGAGGCCAATATTGGAATGTTGAAATAGGTTGTTGGTAATTCAGTCTAATAAACAGGGGTAATATGGATAGTAAAAAAGGGCAATTAAGTAATTTTTTAAATTGAAGTGAGGGCAGAATGGGTATTACAAAGGGGTAGGAATATGGTAGAATTAGCTAGAACATTCTAGAAAGGGCTGTAGTGTACATTTTAAATAAATAATTGTACTTACTTGTGCAACAAGTTAGAAATTAGAGGACTAACAAGCAAATAATTGAAATCTGAAGTTCCTTCCCATTTAAATCTATAAATAGGCATGTATTTGCCTTCATTTTCAGAAGTTTTTGAACCCTATAAGCTTTTGAACTCTAGAAAATTTCCCAAAAAATATCTGCCTGGTTCAGATCTGAAATTCAACAGTTTCAGATTCCAATTTCCTTTCTAGATCTGAGCTCCATCCAAAAACAATCAAAAATCAACAGAAAAAAAAAAAAATAGTTGCTGATTCGTTAAAGTATGCAATTTAATGTAAAATGTAGCTGATCTCGAATGGATTCGAGTTTATATTGAAGCATTTTTAATCGTATGAAGGCTGTTATTCTGGTTGCTATAACTTGGTTGATGATTGAAGAAAATTTGATTTTTTGAAAATCCTTGCACTGCGGAAATTGAACTGCTGGTTCTGTTGCTGTAATTGATGTTGATTCCCTCTTCTCCTACTCACAATTTATAATTTTCAGGTACATATTTCAGCTTATTTCGCTGTAACTACTCTCCGTGAATTGGAAAATTGAAATCGCAATAGCTGCCTGATTTACAAAGAAGTTTTCCTTATTTCATTAGTTCTGTATATACTTTTGTGTATTGATTGAATGAATAGTTTTGTAATAAATTTGCTTCTATGCACGAGCTCTATTTATTTATTGTAGTTTGATTTAGATCTGTGTAATTCAACTGAATGTAGAGAAAGTGAGCATAAGTAATTGTTGTATAAGATTTACGTCCTTTATTCATATTTGACTGCTGGAAATCAAATTAGTATGACTAATCAAAAATATAAGGCACATGGAATGAACAGATGTAGCCTTAGCGATTCAGTATTGGTTAGAACTCAAGTTTTAGCAGATTATTTGATCATGTATAGCGTTTTGGGATCCAAGTTTATATGGCTAATGGTCTATCATTGAATTGTGTATCAAGTGGAACTCAAGGTTAAATTCTCGATTGTTTATCATTTGCACATCATTAAATTCGTGTTTTAGCTTTAGAGTCATGTAATTAGGATTAAACTAAATCAGTCATGCGAGTTTATTTTTAGGCATCATAGTGGAGTCGATATTGAGTTTTATGGGCCCAGACATTTCCCTTCTAAGGAAGTGCATTTAGGCACGCTTGTTTCAGCTATAAATAAATTTTGTTAAGTTATTACTTTGGACTTTGTTTTGAAGGAGTCAATTTATAATTTTGGGCTTTAAGTTAGGTAGCACATTTGAACTAAGAGGTGTTCTTTTGTTCAAATGTGAACTTAAAATCTAAGCCAAATTCCTTATTCGTTTTTTTTTTATAAAGCACATTTGATTAACTAGGGTTCCTTGGAAACAAAAATATAAAAATAGAAATATAGTTGCTTTAGACATGGCCTTAATAAAGAATGAGATGAGCCTCGCCGCATTAAACATATAATTGCGGGGCCCTCAAATAATTGTTATAAATTTTAGATTTGGAATGATCGTTTAGCAAATTTCACGGTCTTTCCCAAAGTAAATAAGACGTAGATACTCTAGGCATGATTTATAATAATATTACCTTCTTAATACGGGTGCACATTTATGTGACCCAAATCCAAGTCTCAACGAAGTCGAAATGTGTTAAAAGCCAAAGGCGTACTGGTACGGCGTGGTCAAAAATACATTTTTACGATGTTGTAATTCTTTAAATAATAAAGCGGAATATAAAATGCATATAAAAAGGGAACATATATAGAAATCAGATAAAAACAAATATAACAGTTGAGCGACCGTGCTAGAACCACAGAATTCGGGAGTGCCTAATACCTTCTCCCGGATTAACAGAATTCCTTATCCGGATTTCTAGTTCGCAGACTGTAACAGAGTCAAACTTTCCTCGGTTCGGGATTCATCCGGTGACTTGGGACACCATTAATCTCTCAAGTGGCGACTCTGAAACTAAATAAATAAATCTCGTTCCGACTGTCCTTAAATTGAAAAAACTCCTTCCTTTTATTATATCCCTTCTCGGGGTGTAGTAATTAGGTTCTTCCAAAATGAGGTAAGAGCGGTAAAATGGAGGTGTGACAACTAGTAACTTCTCGTTTTAGATATTTCTCAATTCACTTCTCTTACACATTTAAACAATAAAGAATAAATTTCACTGAATAAATACTGATATCTTTAACAAATTTCAAAATATTGAATATTCCATAGACATCCCAGAACCCGGTATCACCAGTGCATGAGCAATTACTAAGGAGTCGCGGAATACAAATTGGAGAGAAAGTAAAAACAATACGCTGAAAGAGACCATACTAGCTGCGGTTCGCCTCGAGAAATGCAACTCACTTGGTCCCAGTATCATCCATGCTGCTACGCCCAGTAGGCCACTAGAAATACATGTGCTTGTGCAATAAAATTGCACAACAAGTGTAGCATGAGTATGAAAATAATATGTACTCAGTAAGTATCCCACCTAATCTCGAAGAAGTAGAGACGAGAGGTCGATTTAGACACTTACTAGTGGTCCAATAATGATACACAATTAATATAATAAAATCTAGGATTTTTATAAACCATGATTGTAACTCAACAGAATGAAACAAGTAAATAATTCTTTTAGTCATAGGAAAATTTCCAAATTTCGTTTTCATCAATTATACATTCATTCTCAAGCCAGGGAGAAACAATATCACTCCAATAAATTTCAAAGCAAGCAATACAAGCATGTGCAAATCATGCCGAGGTCGTTTGGTCCGATCCAACAATATATAAATTGTGCACTGCTAGAGGGTCGAATGGTGCAAACGATAGATGCATCTATTTAATCTACCGAGACGTTTGGCCCGTTCCACATTTGATAAACACATTCAAACAGTCAAATCAATAATTCAACAAGGAGCAATTATTTAGGAAAAGGCAAGTTTCTCTTTTAAAAGTCAAGAAATGATATCTAGTCTTTTAGAAATTCATTTACACGTACGATATGTTTTTAGAATTTTTAAATTCGTGAACAAGAATGAAAATATTACAAGTAAAGCATGCTTTTGGGCCCTAAACTACCCGAACTTAAGCATAATAGTAGCTACGCATGGACTCTCGTTACCTCGTGCGTACGTAGCCCCCAAAAATAGGAGCACATAATCAATTAACTCACTTATGGGGACAATTCCCTCTTACAAGGTTAGAAAGGAGACTCACCTCGCTCCGAAGTTCCATAACAGGTATTCCACACCATTCCAAAGACTCAAATTGATGCATAACGCTCCAAAATTAGCCAATAATTATACGTATCCATTAATATATGCTCAATTACTCATAATAATCTAATTTACAACAATTTCTAACCCCGATCGAAAAGTTGACAAAAATGCCCTTTGGCCCATGTGCCCCGATTCCGAATTTTTTTTGAAGATAAAGTTAGCCAATAACCTCATGAACTCAAATATATAATTTTACTCTTAATTTCATGTCCAAAATCGTGGTCAAAATCAAGAATACTAATTTTCTAGGTTTTCTCTCAAACCCCAAGTTTTCCACAAATTTCCATGCCTAAACCAGTATACAATCATGTATTTAACTCAAAACTAAGATAAACCACTTATCTCATGCTTGGTGGTGAAAATGGCTACTCAAAATTGCTCTAAAATCGCCTCCAATGGAAGAAATGGGGTTGAAATGAACCCAACCCCCGATTTAAAAGAACCTCACTACCTCCAGTATTTTCGCACCTGCGGTGCATAAACCGCTCCTGCTGCCCCTGCTCCTGCGGTCCCAGGCTTAGGGCCAAAAATTCGCTTTTGCGATCTCCTGCGCATCTGCGGTTAAAGTACCGCACCTACGGTCACTGCACTTCTTCGCCCAAACTGAATATGCAACCCATTGGCCGCTTTCGCGGCTCCGCACCTGCAGCCAAAACCTCACAGGTGCGGTTGCACCAGATATCAGCTGCCTCAATTCTTCTTCAAATTCTAAAATTAATCCGTTAACCATTCGGAATTCACCCTAGGCCCCCGGGACCCCAACCAATCATACCAACCAGTCCCAAAACATAATGCAGACCTGCTCGAGGCCTCAACTCACATCAAACAATGCCGAATCACGAATCACACCCCAATCGAACTTTATGAACTTTAGAACTTAAAACGTCTACATTCGATGCCGAAACCTATCAAATCACGTCTGATTGATCTCAAATTTTGCACACAAAGTCATATTCAACATTACGGACCTAATCCAACTTTCGGAATTGGAATCTGACCCCGATATCAAAAAGTCCACTTTCGGTCAAACTTCTCAAAAATCTTCGAATTTCTATCTTTAGCCAAATGACTCCAAAACGACCTACAAACTTCCGAATTCACTTCCAATCATGCTCCCAATACTAGAATCACCATACGGAGCTATTACCAGACTCGAAATCCCAAATAGACATTGATAACACTCAAATACACTACAATACAAACTTTTGAAACTCTTCCAAAAATGCTAACTTCCACAATAGGTACCGAAACGTTCCTGGGTCTTCCAAAACCCAATCCGGACATACGCCCAAGTCTGAAATCATCATATGAACCTGCTGGAACGTTCGAATACTGATTTCGAGGTCATTTACTCAAAAATCCAATCGTAGTCAATTCTTTCAACTTTAAGCTTCCGAAATGAGAATTCTCTTTCCAAATCAACTCCGAACTTCCCGGAATTCAATTCTGACCATGCGTACAGGTCATTATACCTATAAAGCGGCTCATGGCCTCAAACTACTGACGACATGCTTGGTCTCTAAACAACTGGTCGGGTTGTTACAGAATCTATAATATAGATTTGTTTATTCTAACAGATATTCTCAAGGTTTTGTTAGTTAAGCAAATGCAGGAATTTTCTGAAGTTCATTATGTATGTGAGGGTACTGGCATATTATTATTTAACAAGGTAATCAATTGTTGATGCTTATCCAAGTTATGTCAATATACTAGCAACTGATAAAGAAAATGACTCAACAAATAACAGATGTGTGACTTTTCCTTGAAGAAAAGATTCCAATAATAGTGAAGGCGATGATATTTGTTTCTCAATTGAAAGAAGGATATATCAAAGGAGAAAAGATGAAGCATATTTCACCAAAGTTCTATTTCAGACATGATCGTTGTTCAACAAATTTGTTCAAGTGATAATTTGACAAACTTCTTCACAAGGCATTGCCGATCTCAATATTAGAGAAGTTATTATACAAGCTTGGACTTCGTCGTCTCCGAGAAACAAAAGTGATATTTTCATTAGGGAGAGGCAAATACACGATGTACTCTTTTTTCCTTAGCTAAGGTTTTATCCTAATGAGTTTTCCTTGCAAGGTTTTTAATGAGGCAGCAAGTAATGCGTATTACAAGATATGTGTACTCTTTTTCCTTCACTAAGATTTTTTCCTACATGGTCTTTTCTTAGTAAGGTTTTGACGAGACACATTATCTATATACATCCAAGGGGGAGTGTTATGAAATATTATAATTATATTAGTGGATGTCTATAATTTCTAAAGAAGTTACTCCCACTACTCTTCTCCATTATGTAGATAAGTCTCATTACTTCTTACCATTATAGTTGTAACTCCCACACCTCCATAACCTCCCCATGATCTTCCTCCATGATCTCAAATGTTTAATGTCATGTTAATGATATTCTTTTGTATGCCTCTATGTAATCCTATAAATAGAGGGTTTTGGCACCATATTGTATACACCTGAATACATGAGAGAAATAAGAATCTCTCATCTCTTGGTCCCTACATTCTTGTATATTTTGTTGTTTTATATTATTACTTTGAGGTAAGCTTTTTTAACAGTTTCTTTTTTATCATTGTTACTTTCTGACATTATTTTTCTACGTAATTTTGTTCGGCTTGCCAAGTTTACAAGAAATTAGTGGGCAACTTTGACAAAAGAAGAGAAAACTACCCTTTATAGCCCCTCAAAATTTTGATAGCCCATGTTTTGTACCACTTACAAAAAATGGCCCTTCGGCCTAAGCATATTGCATATAGTAGCCGAAAGGAATGAGTGTGACAACACAAGTGCCTTTAGCTTAGTGGATATGGCTTCTATTTCCTAAGCTGAAGGTCGCAGGTTCGACACCTACCTGGAGCAATAGAGCAACCTTTTTTTGCCTTCGCCCCGAACATATTGCATATAGTAGCCGAAAGGAATGAGCATGACAACACAAGCGCCTGTAGCTCAGTGGATAGACCGTCTATTTCCTAAGCTGAAGGTCGCAAGTTCGAGCCCTACCTGGCGCGATGGAGCAACCCTTTTTTGCCTTTTTAAATTGTATTTTGTACTTCTGGATCTAATAATATTAGCTAAGAATTGAATGACAGTCTATTTTGTATAGTAACAGTCTATTTTGTATAGTGACAGTCTATTTTGTATATTGGCAGACTATTTTGTATATTTATTGTATAGTGATAGTGTATTTTGTATATTTTTTGTATAGTAATAGTCTATTTTGTATAGTGACACTCTATTTTGCATATTTGTTGTATAGTAACAGTCTATTTTGTATAGTGACAGTCTATTTTGTATATTTTTTGTATAATAATAATCTATTTTGTATAGTGGCGGTCTATTTTGTATATTTTTTGTATAGAAACAGTCTATTTTGTATATTTTTGTATAGTGATAATCTAATGTAAATAAATTATATAGCGGTAGTCTATTTAGTATATTTTTGTATAGTGACAGTCTATTTTGTATACTGACAATCTATTGTATATAAATTGTATAGTCACAGTTTATTTTGTATATATTTTTATATAGTGACAGTCTATTTAGTATATACTTTATATAATGACAGTCTATTTTATATATTGTTTGTATAGTTACAAATCTTATTTTAGAACCACTAACATAAAAATGTTAGAATCCCGAAAATTTAAAATCTTGGCTCCTCCTCTGCCATTCAACGTATACAAATTAATAAGCCATGAGTGATCAAATCCTCCACCACTCCCACATTATACGTTTTCCATAGTTTTCTCCATACATATACAAACAGAGAAGAGTGAGTCAAGGGAACATAAAAAGGCAGTAATGATGACGGAAACTCCAAAGCGAGAAAGCACCACTGATTTTTAATGTGTTCTAAACTCTCTCACTTTCAAAGTTTAGAACATATTCGGATAATTTTTCATAGTCTCATCCGATTGATCGCAATCGACCGTGGTCGGAACATGTCCTGTAATTTGTGTCTTTCTATTCTCTACTCCATAGCCTTTCTCCTCCACAAAACAACCTTCTCATCAGTCCCAAAAACAGTAAAAAGCTTTGCCGGAGTTCAGTCGGAGAACATCCATCCGATGACGCGTCTCCATCTTCTTACTCATGTTTATGTCGATGTCTCAGCCTCATATGATGTTTTCAGTGAAGAAGTAAAAGAAAATAGAAGCAGCAACAGCAAATTGGTGACATAATTAACTGGGTATTGTACCAACTTATTATTTCTTTCAAACCATGCTCTTAAATAGTTTTTTTCTTTTAAACTGGCTAATTTTAAACCTTCTATGCTCTTTCCTACAATTAATTACTCAATAGGCCAAGAATTAACACCAGAGCAAGGGAAAAAATTGAAGAAGCTAAAATCAAAGATGAAAAGAGGGTGATTGCTTGTTGACGGCGAAGCTTTGGAATTTTGAAACTAAAATTGATGGGTTGAAACAGTTGATGATGGCGGTGATTGAAGCGGTGGAACATCTATGAGGATCAACGGTGAGATTTGTCTTTGCAGCCATAGAGTGGTCGCCTCTCTTTCTGCATCTGTCTTTGTAGATCTGAGCCTCTTAGTTTCTCTAGTTAATTAATTTGGGCTAGCCACTAGAATTACTTTTAGGCTATAAAATGTATATTGTAATTTCTGGACTACCGGATGATATATGTTTGGGCCGATGGGCTATAAATAAATTTTGCTCACAAAAGAAAGGGACCTAAAGGGCAGATCATCATGAGCTGGACCAACCAATACCTATCGTGCAAGGCCCATAAAGCCCCTCCACGTCACGTGGGTAGGAATGGCAGGCGGGGCGGGGCGGGTGCGGGGCGGGTTCTGTCTGGACCCGCGAAATTTAAACTCGCCGCGCCCCGCCCCGCACAGGATTTAAACCCGCATACACCCG
>MU691720.1:11395-23271 GCA_026770625.1 Nicotiana glauca
AAAATATATACAAATTTTATATACTTTTTCGGCTACCGAATATAAAATATTTTTGGCCGCGGGCGAAAAGTGTCTTTGCCCATTTTTCATACTTAACAAAATTTCCATATCATAATTTTTCTATTATTTAGTTTGGACTTAGAGGCTTTGTGATAATCGAAATTCAAAGTAGGGTATGATTGATTGGTCTTAATGATTGTGAAAGAAAGATATGGACAGATGAAATACTGGCTAACAACTAACTGCCAGAGTATAAAATGCTTAAAGAAATTATAAATAATTGGAGTAATATATTTTTAAAAGTATTTATTGGACTATGACAATGAGGAGACTGTGATAGTACGTAGGGGAAATTTTTTTGACAATATTACATGGAGAAAAAGGAATTATTTAAAATATTAAATCCCCACCCGCGACCCGCCCCGCACCCGCCCCGCACCCGCATTTTTTTTAAATTTAAAAATTGAACCCGCCCCGCCCCGCAACCGCAAATTCTCAAACCCGCACCGTCCCGCCAACGTTCAAACCTGCCCCGCAACCGCACCACCCAATTGTCATCCCTATACGTGGGGCCCATTTTCCTCCCCCCTCTCTCCCCTAATATAAACATGTTTTTCCTGGCCAATGGAATCACAATAACCTTGCACGCCCGAGCCATCGGAGCTCCCCCACCACCCTCTCATAGGGGTTGGGTTGGCTGGGTCTTTCTTTCTCCATGTCACATCTCACCGCAGCTCCGCCATCAGAACCACCGTCGGCGGCGGTGAATTCATTGTACAAACAGAAATCGTGGTCGCTGGACACGTTTCGCGATGAGGCGTGGCAGCGGCGGAAGGGTACCCAAGGTAGCCGCTTAAAACAACGGAGCAAGAGCATTACCGATGAAGACCTCGATGAGCTCAAGGCTTGTATTGAGTTAGGGTTTGGATTTGACTCGCCTGAAATGGATCAACGATTGTCTGATACTTTCCCGGCTTATGGCCCTTTTTACGCTGTTAATAAACAGCATGCCGACACCCTTTCGAAGACTTCTTCTTTATCGTCGGTCATCTCCGATTGTGAGTCACCCGCTCCTCCCGGTATTCCCCACACCATTGTCGATGAAGGTAATTCGATAAAAAGCCTCTCCTTTACAATTTTCATTGGTACTCTTTTATATTAAAATGTTCTGAAATGCTTAACACAGATTCTATTTCTTTTGAACTATCCTTGATTGAGATAATCCAAATTCATTCATCTAATCAAAATGAAAATTTGATTTTAAATTCTAATATGAAGTCCTTTATGTGAAATTAGCTTTCAATTATAATGTCTTCTACATTCAGTAAATACTACTCCTATATAAGTTAAGTTCTATATATTTGACTTATTGGCATGTCATTTAAAAAAAAAGGGATTACCAGATAATTTCAATAACAGAAACCTTATAAGTTTGTTAAAGTAAAGAACATTTGAATGCCTAGGCTTATGGGAACTCTCCGCCCTTAACAAAAGGTCTTGAATTTAAGCCCTGCGAAAGAAGAAACTCTTGATAGAGAATGCTTCCTTCTTAGTGGTTCTGCGGGTGACTAATCTAGATTAGTTGGACAATGAATTTGGAATACCGGATGAATAGATGAAAAAAGAAAAAAGGAAAAAGGAAAAAGAATGCTTATGTTTTATCTTTTGTTCAATGCAGAATTTAGTTTTGCCTACACCCCTTGCCCATTTTTTTTTTTGGGTGTGTGTTGGGGGATGAGTGGTGGCGCAGACAAGATTCATGAAAAGAATTATAGTGTTTAACGTATGGTTGCTAATATTTGGAAAAAATGAATGTAGGAGATAATCCTCAGACAATGAAGACAAGGTTGCGGCAGTGGGCACAAGTGGTCGCTTGTGCAGTGCGTCAATCTTTACATTAATGGATGCTGGATATTGTATGCTAGATATCTGTTGAAGATGATGATTGTAATTACTGTACCTGCAATACGTTTTGGGGCATTGAAGCAAGAAGGAACAGAAGCTAAAAAGTCAATAGTTAATTTTAATAAGTAACCCAGCGATGAACCAACTTGTTCAATCTTAGAGCTAATTGTCTGTTGATATGATTTTCATTAATATAATTGTGCTGCAACCACAAATGTAACAAACTCTTGTTGATAAATTGCTAGTAGTCATGTTTGTTGATATTTGCATCATTGTAAAATCTTCCAGCAAGTGGGAAATGATGACTTGTGTTTCTTTGGAGTATTGACTTTTTCCTTTTGGAATGTTTGGTTACATACTGTTATTTGATTTTGATGAAGAAGTTTTTTATGGCTTTCTTTGTCTTTTTACCTAGATTACAATTTCATGTCTTCTGCAGTAAAAGGGTCAAACAGTTGTGTTCTTTAGCTGATTTCTTATATTGTGTTTGTAGTCCTTTTTCTGTGTTACTTTCAGCTTTTATGTTATAAAGCAACTAATTGAAGTTAAAGGAAGTATATTGTTGCAAAGGGTTCTCTTTCCTCTTTGCTTGATGCTTCTCAACTTTGATAGTATTCCTTAAATTTTTTCCTCTGTTCTATTCAAATATCACTTCCGCGTTTCTCATGATAAGCAAAGTGCTTAATTGCGTTAGTTCATTATGATTGGTTTTGAAATAAAATTGGAGGGATTATTGTTACTTTATTGCTACTTACAGTCAACTCATGTAAGTTCAAGCGCATTCTTCCGATGTCATGCTTGTGAATGTTCATCGTTTTGTGCTGCATTTGTGTTTTGTTTATGTAGGAAAGCTTAAAACATTAAAACTGTTGTTACAATCAGTGGCGGATTCAGGATTTTAAAGTTATGGGTGCTGCTGATCGATAAAAATTCCAAAAGAAGAGAAAAAAAGAGTTTAATTGTGGGTGCTCACTCAATATTTATGTACATATTTTTATAATAGCCTATGGAAATTTATTACATATGGTCAAAGATAATAAGTACCCACAAATGTTAATGTGGATCCGCCACTGGTTACAGTTAGCTGGTCTTTGAGCGATGAATGAGAGAATACGACCAATAATCCTTACGATCATGGGAATATTGATTTATCATCTAGGATCAAGGTTGTTTTCTGATATGATGTCACATAGGATACACGTATTATCTCAGCTAGGAGATTGCAGAGAATTCTGGCTACCCTTGGATTATGTTGCTTAGGATGTAAATGAGGGAATTGTGTGTAATAATGCCTTTCATCTCCCTTTTCCAGTTGTATAATGGTTGATTGTATATCGTTAAATCTTTGAACACGTAATTAACAGCTCGAATGCGTCAGTATTTAGGCTCTACTAGCATGAATTATAAGAGTCTGATGGTGCTCCCCAAGAATGTGAATGAACTGGACTTGAAAGATAAACAAGTGCACGATGCTTTTGTTATCTTCTTCCTCTCCCTCTTCCAATGAAAGGAATGCAGCGGTGTGATTATTTCATGTACTCGACTTTCAAAATGCTTGATTCCTTTAAAGCACGACGGCGTATAACAATATAAACTCCCTGAAAAAGGAATACAGATGACGGAGCAAACCTTAGTTACGAAAAAAAAGCAGCTTTTATACGGCTGTTGTTTCAGCTCACCACATTTATAATTTGTACATATTGATAGATAGCGAAGATGACACCAAACAACCAGGGGCAGATCCTATCACTTTAGCTGTGAGTTCAGTTGAACCCATAACTTTTATCCTTTGACCTATATTTTCAGTATAAAATTTATCAAAATTGCGGAAATTTGAGCTATAAACCCATAAATCAAATAAGGTATAGATTAATGGTTGAAATCAGAATCTTGAACCCATACAATTAAAATTCTGAATTCGCCACTGCAAATACCTCCATTTTAAAAATATATATATATATATATATATCAGACACAAGAACTCGAATCCAAATAGAGTATCTATTCAGTTAGTCAATACCTTTTAGGGATGACAATCAATAACCAGTAGACCAGCCCGAATAAATAACTTATACTCCTATGTTTATGTTTAGACTGGGTTACCAAAGATAACAACGAATCTATTGGTTGGTGTTGAATAAGAGGAAAAACCCAAATGGTCCCTTAAGAACATGGGTATATTTAACTGCTGATATATTTCCCTTTTTCTTTTCAGCTAAACAAAAAAGAGAAAGAAAGAAAGACTCTAGATAAGCATTTTCTACTCCTGCTAGCAGTCCATCACTTGTCAAAAGGTCGGGGCAATATTCAATACTTCCAAATATAACTCTACTCGTATTATAATACACATTGGGATAACATTCAATATTCTCTATTTTGATGTCAGTACACTATTTATTGTAGGATTAGGAAGGGAGAAGGAGAAGAGTACACAGCAGTACTACCTATGAATTGGCCTGTTGAAGAATTTTGACTTGTTCTACTTCTAAAAGCTATCAAATATGTGACGTCGCCCTATACAGTGTAAGAAAACATGGATATCTTATGGAACTTGATGATATTCAGCTGGAAAATATGCCTCCTAACAGAGCAATAAATCAAAGAATTATCAACCAATTGTCGTGGTTGTCTTCTTATAATCGCCACCAAATATGTGGTCACGCATTTAATATTAATGCGAAATGGACAAATAGATTTTTTTTTTGTATAACCTCTTGCACCCTGAAAGCAACAAGTTATTAGAGTTTTTGCTTAAAGGTATAGAATGCCTCGATTCGGATGCTGTGGTTTAAAAAAAAATAACTTACTCATTATCAAGAGATGAGTATTCATGTGTGCGTTCTAGTGATCACTTTTTCCTTTATTTGTATCCTTTATTTTGTATGTGATTTTAGTACTTTATTATATAGAGCGCTAAATTTATTACTCATTCGTAAGAAGACCGTACAGATAAAACCCAGTGTCGGCAAGTTCAATTTACCACGTGTGAGACATGTAATAACGACAATAGCAAGTTATCTCCTTCTGTATAGGACTTTTCGTTATTCTGTTTTTTAATATTTCTTTTGATGCTTATCAGATTCCTTTTGTTTAGGATTGTTACTCACATAGGTTTCTCCGTATCCTAGATTCTCTCTAAGTTGTTACATTATTCACAGCTTTTATGTACTACACTTGGCTATATAAAGCCAACCATATAATCAATATGATACAAGTTCTTCTTCTGTCTTTATCACTCTTTATGGTATCAGGAGCCCTACTACTCCAACGAGCTTGATCCTAATTTTTTTTAACCCACGCACTGCACACACAAATGGCTCCAAGCCAACTGTTGTCAATGCCGATAACACCTCCGGTTCAAAGATTGTTGTCCAGTTCTATCCCGTTGCTCAACTTCCCATCAAACTTACTGGTAGCCATAACTTTCCACTATGGAAGGCTCAGGTGTCCATGCTTATGGATGGGCACAATCTCTTTGGTCATCTTGATAGATCGAAACCAACCCCCTCTCAGACTATCTCTGCAAATAACCAAGAAGTACCCAATCCTGATTTTCTTGCTTGGTTTCAGCAAGATCAGCTCATACAAAATGTTGTCTTGGCATTTGTAGACTCAACAATTGCTAGTACAGTTGCTTCTGCTGCCAATGCGAAAATGGCTTAGGATGCACTGCATATTGCTTATGCAAACAAGTCCCAAACTCGTATCTTTAGTCTTCGAGATCGTCTAGCCTGCCTTTCCAAAGGACTCTCGCCCTATTGCAGATTATCTTCATCAAGTTCGCTCACTATGTGATGAACTTGCCACTGTTGGATCCCCCGTTTCCAATGAAGAATTGATTGTCAAGATTCTTACTGGACTTGGATCTGAATTCCGAGACCTTTCCGCTGCCATCCGAGCTCGAGATTCAACAATCTCATACAAAGAACTATATGAAAATCTCCTTGATCATGAGCTTTTTCTTCATCATAAGGAAGCCAAAATGACTCCTTTTGCTCCAATAACTGCTAATATTGCTCAGGGGACTGCGTCAACTCCTACACGCCAAGGATCCAACAACAATCGACGATCAAATGCACCCAACAACAATAATCTTAATCAACAAAGTCGCAATCAAGCATGGCGCAATAATCTCCCAGGCGCAATAATCAGCAGTAACATCCTCCCAACAACAACATTTACTGCCAGCTTTGTGATGGTAGAGGACATACTGCTCGTGTATGTCGGACACGGTCTCACAATCATTTTCAAGATCGCTCTAATTATGCTGCACGCTTCCAAAATCAGCAAGCTCCGTGGATCGTTGATAGTGGTGCAACACATCATATTGCCTCGGACACTCAAAGTCTAGCCACTATGCAAGACTACCATGGTTCGGAAGATATAGTCATGGGCAATGGTAATACCATTCCAATCTCCCATACTGGTAATGTGAATATTAATGCATCAAATCACAAATTCCATCTCCAAAATATTCTCTGCTCTCCAGCCATTAAAAAAAATCTACTCTCTGTCTCTAAGTTTTGTCAAGACAATAACACCTCTATTGAATTCTTTTCTCGTTTTTATTTTGTGAAGGATCTGACTACGGGGGCGCCATTGGTTTGCGGATGGACTAGAAATGGGCTGTATGAGTGGCCACCGGGCGATGTTGAAGGTCCTCCCAAATGCAATGTTGATGTCCCATATCACATGTGGCATTGACGACTAGGCCACCCTAATCATCGTGCTCTAAATAAATTTCTGCTTGATTTTTCCATTCCAGTTTCTGATTCAAAAACTAGTACTATCTGTAATTCATGTTATTCCAATAAAAGCCACAAGATGCCTTTCTCAAAAACTTCTTTTCACAGTGATAAGAAATTATATTTAATTTATAGTGATTTGTGGGGACCATCTCCGGTTTTATCAATTGACAAAAAATGATACTACATTTTATTTGTTGATCAATCTTCAAAATATATGTGGTTGTTCACGCTCAAAGTTAAAATAGAAGTTTTGAAAATCTTCCAAACCTTACATCCCCTGCTTGAAAGACATTTTCACACAAAAATATTATCCTTGTACACTGATGGTAGTGGTGAATTTCAAAAATTAGATTCCTATTTAAAAACACATGGAATCGAACACTTAGTGTCGCCCCCATACATACCCCAATAGGTAGCCTTAGTTGAACGTCGACATCGTCATGTTATTGAGACAGCACGCACCTTGTTACACCAAGCATCCTTACCTTCAACTTTTTGGAGTTATGCATGTCATCAAGCAGTTTATTTGATCAATAGGATGACTACACCAAATTTACAAAATAAATCACCTTTTGAAATCCTATTTCAAACAGTGCCTAATTATAATTCCATCAAAGTTTTTGGATGCTTATACTACCCATGGCTTAAACCATATTCCAGTAATAAACTAGAACCTCGATCTACATCATGTGTTTATTTAGGATTTTCTAATAAATTTTATAGCCATCAGTGTTTTGATCCAGTTAATTCTAAAATATATGTATCCAGGGATGTAGTTTTTCTAGAAGACAATTTTCCTTTTCAAAATATTTTTTCAGATTTTAGAAGTAAGGATAATGTAGCTTGGGATAATATTTCTATTGAACAACCAACCAAAGAGGATAATAATTCAACTTTAAATTCCTCTTATCAGCTTCCACCACCGGTGACTACATTGCCCACGGTCACTCAATGCCCACAAGCTATCACATCTGCGTCTGATGGTGTCTCTAAAAAATCAGGTAATATTCCTTCTCCTCATACCTCGACTCCTACTTCTCCACCTTCCACACAAGCTCCACAACAGCAGAGAAATACTTCTCCTTCTTCAATCTTGGAACCTCAAGTTTTGCCGTCATAGCTACTTATCACATATCAAAGTCGAGAAAGACCATCCACTCTTAGCCAAAATTCAGTTCCATCCCACTCTATATTTTCTTTGTCACTACATCAGCCGCAAATGGCTTCTTCCCCCACCTCGACCAGAATCCTCTCAGCCTATTCAGTCGGACCCACCAACAAAAACCCAATCAAACCAGCCAGCCACCAAAGTGCACCCAATGATCACTCGATCACAAACTAATAGCCTTAAACCTCGTCATATCCTCACAATCACTACATCATCTCAAAAAATTCCCACAACCCATAAGCAAGCCAAGCTAATTCCCCACTGGAATTTAGAAATGCAAGCCGAATTTGATGCTCATGTTCGCAACCAAACTTGGGATTTGGTTCCATGTGACTCTTCCAAAAATGTAGTGGATTGTAAGTGGTTATTCCGTATTAAGTATAAACTTGACGGTTCTGTTGACATGTATAAGGCTCGTTTGGTTGCCAAGGGATTTACTCAGTGTCATGGACTTGATTACCATTCCACCTTTAGTCCAGTAGTCAAGCCTGCTACTGTCCGTCTTGTCCTAAGTATAACCACTGAACTTGATTGGTCTGTTCATCAGCTGGATGTTAACAATGCCTTCTTGGAAGGTAGTCTTGATGAAAAAGTCTATATGCGGCAGTCACCAGGATTTGAAAGTTCTGAGAATCCTACCCATGTATGTCGTCTTCAAAAGGCAATTTATGGCCTCAAGCAGGCTCCTCGTGCTTGGTATACTGAACTCAAAAACTATCTGTTTACTTTGGATTTTTTTAAATCCTGATCTGATTCCACGCTCTTCATTCTGCATAAATATGGGTTCACTGTGTACATTTTGGTCTATGTTGATGATATTTTAGTGACTGGTAATCGCCAACGAGGTGTTCATTATATCATTGAGGCTATCTCAACACGTTTTTCACTAAAGGATTTAGGACCTCTTCATTACTTTCTTGGTGTTGAGGTAATTCGTTCCTCTGCTGGTCTCTTTCTCTCTCAGCAAAAGTACACTATGGACCTACTGCATGAGGTTGCGATGGATAATTGCAAAGGTGTTTCTACACCCATGACATCTACTGTTGTTTTTGACCCCTCACCTGATGATCATCTAGTTGATGGTTCGTTATACCGACGCATTGTTGGTAAGATTCATTACCTTTCTTTCACCCATCCCGATATAGCTTATGTTGTCAGCAAGTTGTCACAGGCTATGCATCAACCGCTTATGTCATATTGGGTTGCTCTTAAGCGGCTTCTCCGCTATCTTCGTTCCACTACTTCCTATGTTGTACACATTGCCAATGAGAGTGACCGTAGACTGCTTGCTTACTCTGATTCAGACTGGGCAGGAGATCCCCACGATCACACCTCCACCACTGGTTATGTTATCTATCTTGGTTGTTCTCCTATTTTATGGTCTTCGAAGAAGCAACGTTCAGTTTCTCGTTCTTCTACAGAGGCTGAATATCGGGCAGTTGTAGCTGCTGTTTCCGAGACTAATTGGCTCACCCATCTTCTTCAAGAGCTTCAGTTTCCTTTAACTGATGTTCCGAGAGTTCTCTGTGACAATGTCAGCACCACTTATATTTATGCCAATCCTGTTTTCCATAGCCGCATGAAGCATGTGGCTATCGACTTCCACTTTGTCCGTGAGCAGGTTGAGCACAAATAGCTTGAAGTTACCCATTTACATGCTGCAGATCAAGTTGCGGATCTTCTTATAAAGCCTCTTCCACAAACATTTTTCAATAAACATTTTTCCAAGTTGGGCGTCGTAGACCTCGATGCCAACTTGCGGGGGCGTACTAATTGCAGTAGCAAGTTATCTCCTTATGTATAGGACTTTTCGTTATTCTATTTATTAATATCTCTTTGGGTGCTTATCAGATTCCTTTTGTTTAGGATTTTTATTCACATAGGTTTCTCTGTATCCTATATTCTCTCTAAGTTGTTACATTATTCACAGCTTTTATGTACTACACTTGGCTATATAAATCCAACTATATAATCAATACGATACAAGTTCTTCTTCTGCCTTTATCACTCTTTAACATGGACGCAGAGATAAAAATGTGAGAGTGATGAAACATTAATGTTGTTTGAGAGTGAACAAGTATTTAAACTACATCAATCTTAAAATCTTAAGACAACAAGTATCGGGGCGGAGGGAGTGTTTGAGCAAAAAGTATTGAGCCTTTTAGTTAAATAAATTAATGATGAAATAGAGGCTAAATCCTAGCCAAACATAATTAACTTTAGATCTAAGCATATTGGATACTAAAAGCAAATGAGGCTGAGTTTATATAACACTTCTCAGAATGATTAAAAGACATCAAAAGTAAATGATAAGCTTACGTCTTTAATATATTATTTTGTATTCGTAAGAGCAAAAAAGATAAGGAAGAAATCTCGTTGATAACTATGAGATCTAGCTTTATTGATTCAACAATGGCGATTACAAAGGTTTGTAACCCAAAATTTAGACTTCTGGCTTTGTTACTCAGAGGTCTCCTACAAGTCTTCCGTTCTTTTTTCTCTTCTCAGACCCCCCTTTTATTTCCGCTTTATCTTTAATATATATAGTACCCATCTTCCCCCTATATCCGATAGTCTTTAACCAGCATACCCCTTCTCGACTATCTTCTTCTTTACTTGTTCAAGTATGACCGCATATATTCTGTGCAAGCCTCTCGATGGCTCGATTTCGTCAGTGGATGAGATGCTCCTCGTCATTACGCCTTAGGGGTACTTCCATGTCTAGGTCGACCGTTTACCGTTTCCTTTATTAGTAATCCGTTTGTTGTCAAATTTTGACCCATACAATTAGTCCCCCCTCCTTATGAGGTTGCCTCTTGACAAGCTCGATGGGCGGATTCTGTTGATTCAAAAGTTGGGAGAAATCTGATCATTATGCAAGGGTAGAGGTCTTTATGGCGAGGTAGCGACGTGACGATTCGAGAACCTCATTGGACCGCTACATCATTTCAGAATTGGATTGTCACATCAATTCATGATATCATGAAGGCATATCATACGTTATCATGGCGCATGTTTCCAAGGTACCGTATCGTTTCGTATGCCCTTTTCATTTTCTGATTGGCGGCTCTTGGTTTTTCCGCTCAAGGCCTTTATGTCTCTATAAATAAGGGAGAAAACATGTATTTGATTGTTGTACTTTTCAATTATCAGAGAACTTTGCAAACTTCCTTCCCCTTCTATAACTTCCCATTCTTCTGCTTCCGCTAGAATACACAGTGATTATTACCCTTTCTCCATTCATCATCCTTGTTTATTTCAATCAAAGAAGATAAATGGCTAGTACTCCTTCCTAGACTGATAAATTTGTTGGCACTCCGGTGCCGAAAAGTGACGTGTCCCTTCTTGAAGAGGGAGTGAAGGTGGTGGAAGATGACGGATTTCCAACGGTGGATGATATAGTACCCCGCCCGGGGAAGATGAGGAATGACTTTAACAGCCCTTCCGGAAATGAACCGGAGCCCGTCCCTTTTACTATGGATGAAGCGGCGATTACAGCGCTCAAGGAAAAGTGGGGAATCCCTGCCCATATCTAAATGGTACCGACGACGGGGAAGGATATTGTACATTTGCACCGCTCGGGATATTGCATTTTACGCCTACCTCTTTGTTATCGGTTACACGCTTCCTCCTCCCTCTCTAGTAGTTATCTTCTTCCAGGCTCAACTCTCTCCGTACGTGTACAAATTTCTTATACTTATCAAGTACGCGGAGTTTTCCTGCCGAGGAATTTCCTTGGAGCACATGCTTCACATCTTTGCCCCTCATTTTCTTCAGGGTAAGATAATCCATATGCACCATCAAGGAACCAAGAGTTTGGCGGTGAAGATGGACGATAAGGCTAATCGCCATTTTTGGGAAAGCTACTTCTATGTGCGAATAAAGCATCTTATGGCGAACTCGGTAGGGTTTCTAGAGACGTGGAACTTCGCTTGTGACTTTTCCTTTATTTACTTTTTGATTTTTATTAAGACGGTTGTCGATCTTCCTCCTTCAGGTGATATTACTGAGGACTTTTTTTCACTTTTGCAGCTAAGAGACTAACCTCCTCCCCC
>MU691720.1:24176-50458 GCA_026770625.1 Nicotiana glauca
GGGATTCGTGAGTGGGTGTCCTTCCATAAGAAGTATGGGAGTAAGCCTCTTACTGGTGAGTCAGCCCGCTATAGTTTCGTTTTATTCTTTACCTCAGTCTAACCTTGTCGTTATATGATCTAGTATTTCCTTATTGGCAGGTCAGATAGCGTGAAGGACGAGGGCTCCCCCTCTTGCATTCCGTCAACCGGCGCCCCAGGACAGACCTGAGCCCAGGACTGCTGCCCGGCCTGCGCCGAGAGCTACTGCCCTATCTGTGCCCAGGGACGAAGCCGTATGTGCGAAGGCTACTTCTCAACAAGGGACTTTGATTCCCGAAGTCCGTTTAATGGGCAAATCTTCTCGCGCTAGTAGTGGAGAGGCCCCGTTAAAGAGACGATGGGTAGTGTTGGAAGAGGCTCCTTCCGTTGAAACATCTTCGAGCGGCGACCTTGCCTTGGCGGTGCCCGAAAGTAGCAGTGGTGCCAACCCGACCGTGGAGGATATGCATGTTGTGAGCTATTAAGAGGCTAGTATGGCGGAGAGATGGAGTCCCGAGGCTGCCACTGTTGTTTCGGGTGGCTTTCGACATCCCGGCCGAACCGCACCCCTTCTTCATTTGATGAGAGGGGGAAATTCATCATGGTTGATGATTATGATTCCGAATCCGACATTAATCCTGAGGACGTAAGGATTTTCGAGGAGGACTTTACTCAAACTGTAGTGGGAGGGGAGGGCCCTTCCCGAATACTCAAAATTTCGTTGGATCTCACCTGTTGCAAGACACGGTGGATTTTTCGCCACAATTTGACCTTCTACGCTTTGTCGCAGAAACTGGAGCTCTTCAGGATGTCAGAGATTCCGAATTGTCACGCGGTGTGGCCACGATGGGCCTAAGGGTAGTTCCTTTTTGTTTTGTTTTTTTGTTTTTTGTGTGACCTTTGTCTTTGCTGACTCCTTTCTTCTTCTTATTCTTCTCTCTTTTTATTTTTAGTCTTACATGCTGGAGGTCGAGAGTTCTCGTAGTGCCAAGACGTGAGCCGAGATTTTTTTGAAAATGCTCGAGAAGTATCAGTCGTATCGCAACAGGTGCCGTGAGATGCACGAGCGGCTCAGGGCAGGTACTGGCACCCAGTCCATTAGGGAGGAGTTGGAGAAAAGAGATCAGGAACTGGTGAGGTCTATCCGCAGATATAGTGATCTCGAGGAGCTGCTCCGCACTAAAGACGAGGAACTCGAAGTAGGCAAAGTTGCCGCGGAGTGCGAGGACCTTCAAGAAAAAGGTGTTTTCTTTGCAAGCCGAACTTGAGGAAAATGCTACCAGAGTTGAAGCTTTGAGTGAAGAATGGATGGGGAAGTTGGCCGAGCTGGAAAAGAAAGTAGCTGAGATGGAAAGTGCCGAGGAGGCTCAGACATCGGCTTTGGCGAGAGCGTCAGCGTTGCAGGACACTATTTGCGTCCTCCAATCTGAGCAGGAATCTGAGAGGGCAACGACCACGCTGAAGGAGGCTCGACTCGAGGAGCGTATTGGTGAAATTGAACGGGGGGCTTCGAGCCTAGGAGACCGGGTCATGGCACTCGAGCCTGAAAAGGAACAATTGTTGACCCAGATTGAATCAACCTCTACCACGGTCCCCTGCCACTTGTATGAGCTGTGGATCCATGTTGAGGCCCAGAGAGATATATAAAAGGGTTTGTGGGAGGCAAGGAATATTCCAAAGGCCTCCTTTACAGATACTCGGGCAAAGGCACGCGAAGTTCGCACCACCTGCGGTTACGACCCTACGACGCCAGAGGCTGGTGAGGGCATAGATAACGAGGATGAGCTCCCTTTTGATGATAATGATGATGTTGGGGAGAACAACGGTAGGGATGATGCTGAGTGAAGCCTTTGCTGCAACCTTTGTACTTATTTTTTTTTGTCCTTTTGTTGTTTACTTTCATCTTTTCCCGAGGGCCCATTTCGGCCTTTTGTAGGGTACGGCTGTTGCGCACGTATATTGGAATAGTTGTTTCACCTTCATTGTGTATATTTTTATTTTCATAGGGATGAGTACCTAACCCTTTTACTTATGAATTTGAACTTGAGAGATCGGGCGAGGTTGACTTCTAATTTGCCAACTCAGGCGGAACCAACCTTAACTCAGATGAGGTCGAATTTAAATTTTCCATCCTAGCGAACTTAGTTTTGACTTGTATACTCGAGTGGGATTGAATTTCAACTTACAAATTTAGGCGAAGTCAATTTTTCCATATGTATTTGAGCGAGGTCAAACTTTGAGTTGCCAACTTGGGCGAAAGTTTGACTTATATGCTCATACGTGGTTTAAATTTGAGTCGCCTCCTGGGCAAAGTAAATTTCTGAATTATGTACTCGAACGAGGTTGAAATTTGATCTGTTGATTCGGGTGGGAAAATTTTTACTTTTACTCAACGATGGCTGATGGTCGTAAGGGTGTTAATTCGAGCAAAGTCAAAATTGTAACCCGCTGTAAATTCGAGTGAGGTCGAACCTTTCTTTCATATGGTGATGGCCGATGGCCGTAAGGGTGTTAATTTGAGCGAGGTCGAAATTGTTACCCGTTGTAAATTCGAGCGAGGTCGAACCTTCCTTTTATATAGCAATGGCCGATGGCCAGAAGGGTGTTAATTCGAGCGGGGTCAAAATTGTAACCCATTGTAAATTCGAGTGAGATCGAACCTTCCTTTCATATGGCGATGGCCGATGGCCGTAAGAGTGTTAATTCGAGCAAGTTCAAAATTGTAACCCGTTGTAACCCGTTGTAAATTCGAGCAAGGTCGAACCTTCCTTTCATAAGGCGATCGCTAATGGTCGTAAGGGTGTTAATTCGAGCGGGGTCATCGTAACCCGTTATAAATTCGAGCGAGGTCGAACCTTCTTTTCATATGGCGATGGCCGATGTCCGTAAGGGCGTTAATTCGAGCGAGGTCGAAATTGTAACCCGTTTTATTATTTTATTGGATAATGTTATTCATCGTTGTATGTTTATGCGTGTGTCAGGGCAAGTCCTACTTCTCTTAACCTTGCTTTCCTTTGGAGAATATTGTGTGTTTCATGAGTGAGTCCCAGTCTTGGAGATTGTTTCTTAATAGTCAACCTGTGTCGAACCATCTCTGTTATTTGTTGTATGGTACGACTTAGAGGGCTTTTTTCGATCGTTGCTTTCGAGATGACGTGGTTTGGAACTTTTTCCGGGGGTGTTTGGTAGTGTCTGTTCCTCGCATGTGTACCTATGAGAGTGTTTGTATTCCTGTTCTGACCCAACAAGAGAGCGTGATAAGTTAAGCCCAAACGATATTTCCTTACCTTGGCCTGGCAAGTTGGTGAAAGGAGGAGCATCACTGTCAGATCGCTCACTTTTCCTCGTACCCGAATGATGGTTTCAGGTTTGGCAGTTGTGTTCGCCTTTGTTGTTACTCGTGCCTAGGCTTCTCGTGGGTTCAACTTACATTGCTCGTTGGGACATCGAGACTGAGTCCCAGTAAAATATGCATAAAGAATAAGGGAAACATGTAATCATCCTACTATGGGGGTCACACAGTAGGCTATCATCCCTTCCTAAGAGGTGGAAGTACAGGCCGGTATACAAGGTGAATACGTCACATAGGGTTTTGGTCATGCCAAGCGTATAGCGATCGTAATCCTACTTTAAACATGCATATGACGTGCCAAAGCCATCGCTACGGATGAGGTGTGGGTTTTGCATAGACATCAATCGCAATTTCTATTTTATGTAAGATCTGACCTATCTTGGCATGATTATCTCAAAAGCTTATCTACCATTTCTTTCGAGTTGGTATTTATACTGAAATGAGGAGGTTGTGATAGCCTGGAAGTAATACTTGTCTAGTGCTAGATCTAAAGGAAACTAAACAATCTGGCTAAGAAATCCCGATAGACAGCGCCGAATTGTTTGACCAAAAAGTGTTGAGCCTTTTAGTTAAAGCAATTAATGATAATATAGAGGGTAAATTCTAGCCAAACATGATTAACTTTAGATCTAAGCATATTGGATACTAGAAGAAAATGAGGCTGCGTTTATATAACACTTCTCAGAATGATTAAAAGACATCAAACGTAAATGATAAGCTTACATCTTTGATATATTATTCCGTATTCATAAGAGCAAAGAAGAAAAGGAAGGAATTCTCGTTGATAACTATGAGATCTTGCTTTATTGATCCAACAATTTAAAAAGGTTTTTAACCCAAAATCTAGAATTCTGGCTTTATTACTCAGAGGTCTCCTCCAAGTCTTCCGTTCTTTTTTCTCTTCTCAGACCCCCCTTTTTCTTTCTGCTTTATCTTTGATATATAGAGTGCCCATCTCCCCCTATATCCTACGGCCTTTAACCAGCATATCCCTTCTCTACTATCTTCCTCTTTGCTTTCTCAAGCATGATCTCATATATTCTGATGTGCAAGCCTCTCTATGGATCGATCTCGGTAGTGGCCGAGACGCTCGTCGTCATTACACCTTACGGGTACGTCCATAGCTAGGTCGACCCTTTACCATTTCCTTTATTAGTAATGTGTGGTCCTATTTTGACCCATACAGAGAGGGTGTTATCTACGGTTCCAACGAATCTAGTAACTTTTTGCTTAGACCATATATTTGTATAATAAAATTCATTAAATATGTATAAATACTTACTCCCTCCCAGGGGGGCCCGACCAACTTCGTGGCCTAAAGCCAAACATTATGAGGGACCTTAACGTTTTTATTAATAAAAAATATTTTATTATTGTTTGAAGTCTATTTTTCTAACTTTTTTAGATGCAAAGTTTAAGTCTTTCTCAATTGACAATATAGTCTTTTCATTTAATATCTTTGAGACATTGTTGATCTTAGGTAAGGTTTTATCAATTTTAATTTTTGAAATACTTTTTTTCGCTGAAGCAACAGTAATAAGAGTTATTAACATTATTCTATAAGTAATATAGATATTTGGAAAACAATCAAATCTTTTTATTTGATTGAGTATATCAATTAAAATGTTATCTTCTATTTGTAATTTTTTTATATAAATATTATTAAGCAATATTTTTTAGCCAAATAGAAAGCAATAGTTTTTCAAATTTTCATTATATAGTAATCTCAGGTTTTACCGCTGAATTGGACACCAAAAATATTTTCATATGCCTCTAATTGTTCAGATTTATTTTAAAGTGAAAAAATAACCGTGTCTACTACTCTCTCTGGTCCATAATAAGCGACTTTTTTAACTTTTATTTTGGTCCAAAATAAGTGTTCTTTTATATAATCAAGAAGGAATTGACTTTATTTTTTCAAAATTTACCATTATTTACATATCTCTATGTGTCAAGTTAACAACATATAAATTTTAATTAAGGATAAATTAGACAAAATGCATTTTTATTCAAGGAATCAATATTTTCTTAAGAGGCACAATTAAATATTTATTTATTCTGGACCAGAGGGAGCACGCATAAAAAGTAATCAATTCTAAAGGACTCTTCGAAAGATTTTGAGATTTCACTATTGACATTCCCTTCAAATTTTTTCTTCCTATATATTACACGTTTTTAATTAAATTCGGGTTCAGTATAAATTTAAAATGCAATTTCCTTAGCAGAAATCAAAGCAGTTACAAATCTTTCGTCTCTATATTTGTTAAATAAAGAAATCAAACATTTTGACTTCGCATAATTTTAAAAAAAATTATATATAGCCTATTAGGTATAAAAAAAATGGGCCTCCACAAATGTGGGGTCTAAAGGAGTTGTTTTACCTGCTTTATGGGCGGCCCACCCCTGCTCCTTCCGTTCACTTTTACTTGGCATGTGTACTAAAGATAGATTTTCATTTTTACTTGTTACTTTACGCATATCAACAAAAGAAAAAAAATTTTCTGTTATACCTACCGTTTTTATTACTCATTTCAAATTATTTTTTCAAATCCAATAAAATATCCATCTATTAATATGGGTATCATGGTTAAATTATGAACATTATTTATTATTTTTAAGGTGCGTGAAAAATCAAGACGTGCCAAGTAAAAGTGAACAAAAGGAGTAATTGCAAATGCGGTAACTAGTTCCGAGCTATGAGTTCGATTGCAAATTTTAAACTCATAAACTCTAAATTCTGGCTCGACTCTGACAAGTATAGTAGTCCAACAAATGCCAAATGTTGACCCATGCTTAGCGTTCACACCTGAACGACTTGTGAGTCATCATATCAAATGTAACAATCCGGCCGGTCATTTTTAGAATTTACGCCCTGATCCTCTATTAACTACTTTTCCCTGTTCATTTCTACCATTTTGAATTGCGGGGATGTTCGGTTTTGAGTTTCGGAGAGTTTTGGGACACTTAGTCCCTAAATGAGAGCTTAAGTGTTGAAAATTTGACCATAGTCGGAACAGTATGATGACGACCTCGAAATGGAATTCCAATGGTTCTGTTAGTTTCATTTGGTGATTTCGGGCTTAAGAGCGTGATCGGTTTGCGTTTTGGAGGTCCGTAGCTAATTTAGGCTTGAAATGTCGAAAGTCGGATTTTTGAAGTTTCCGGTTCGATAGTGAGATTTGATCCGAGGGTCGGAATGGAATTTTGGAAGTTGGAGTAGCTCCGTAGTATTGAATGTGATGTGTGTGCAAAATTTCAGGTCATTCGGACGAGGTTTGATAGACTTTTTGATCGAAAGCGTAAATTTTAAGTTTTTGAAGTTCTTAGGCTTGAATTCGATGTTAAATTGGTGTTTCGATGTTTTTTTAGATGTTTTAAGGATTGATATAAGTTTAGGTAGTGGTATTAGACTTGTTTGTATTTTTTGTTGAGGTCCCGGGGGCCTCGGGCGAGTTTTGGATGCTTGACGGAAGTTGAATTTGGACTTAGGAAGATTTTTGCATTGCTGAACCTGTCATAACCGCACCTGCGTGTGTGGGACCGCAAGTGCGGCACCATAGAATCAGCTATTGAACCGTAGAAGCAGAAATTTGGTCCAGCTCCAGGAGCCGCAGGTGCGAGAAGGTTAACGCACCTGCGAGACCGCAGGTGCAGACAATGTGTCGCAGAAGCGAAAAATTGATTTAAGTGAGAAGTCGCAGGTGCGACCTTGGATCCATAAAAGCGGGACTGCAGGTGCGGTCCCAGGACCACAGATGCGATTTTACTGGGCAGAGACGGGGTAGAATCGAGGGTTTTGTTTAAAACTTGGAAAAATCAAATTTGGAACTCGGGGTATGGCGATTTTGTGAGGTTTTTGAAGAGAAGATCATTCGGTAATGATTCCTTGTTCCTTTCTAGTTATATTCCATTAATCTTATCTTAGTTTTGTCATTTAAATTCGGATTTGGAGATGAAAATTGAGAAAACTAGGAAGAAAGTTCTTAGACCTAGAATTCGAATTTTGATGTGGAATTTGACCTTGGATTTGGATAATTTTGGTATGCATGAACTCATGAGAGTATGGAGATTCTGAAAATATAAATTTTACTTGATTCCGAGACGTGGGCCCGAAGAGCGTTTTGGTCATTTCACCTAATTTCGCACATTAGCTTAGAATTTATTTGTAGAATTAGTTACTTGAAGTATTATTAACATTATGCAATTGAATTGAATAGATTTGGACCGTTTGGAGTCGAATACTCGTGGAAAGAACGTGGTTTCGGGTTGATTTTGAGTTGGTTTGAGGTAGGGGTACCTTCTCCTTAGGATTTGGTATATTTTTTAATTGAGATGCTTTGTACGTAAGGTGACAAGTGCGTACCTGCACTAATTGTTGAAAAATACGATTTTCATTAAGTACTTAGAATTGTGTTTTCCTTTCCTGTTTACACTACTTGCAAGTTAAGCATGTTTTTAGCTTGGGGAAGCATGCCTATTTGATTTAACTGCTTATTTGTTCTGCTGCCCTATTTGAATTATATGCAGCATGCTAGGTTAAAAATACATGCTTTACCTTGGTGTGAAATTTGATTTAATTGAGTATTCTTCTTGTTGCTACTGTGTATTTACTTTGGGACTACGAGACGATATCCCGGGATATCCCCCTGTATGTTTACTTTGAGACTACAGAATTGTATTCTGGGAGATCCCCTTGCACTTTTAAATTGGAACTATGGGATTGCACCCGGTAGATTCTCCCAATATTGAGTATTTATATTTGGGACTATGTATGTGGTATTCCGGTAGATCCCCGCGCATTTATGAGTTGGACTACGGAACAACACCCGGAAGATCTACTGAATATTATATTTAGGGACTACAGGACAGTATCCTGGGAGATCCCCCGGCTTTTACCTCTGCGTTGAGCTGTATTTGTCTACCATGATTACTTATTTCTATTTCAGTTATCGTTATCCTTTATATCCTGTGTTATTCTTACAGCTGTACTAATTTATACTGCTCTGTTCTACACTATCGAACTTTATATTTTATTTAATCTCAGTAGGGCCCTGACCTTCCTCGTCACTACCCGACCGAGATTAGGCTTGGCACTTACTGAGTACCGATGTGATGTACTCATGCCCTTCTTGTGCATCTTTTTCAAGTGCAGATCTAGGTACCTCTACTCAGACTTACCATCCTTGAGGCGAGGAGATCTTTAGGAGACTTTGAGGTATATCTGCCGCGTCAGCAGACCAAAGAGTCTCTCTCCATTCTCTCTTGTAGTTACAACCCTTCTGTATTTACTTTGTTTTAGACATTATGGAGTTAGAGCATTATGTAGTATCCTTAGCTCGTGATCATGAGATTCCGAGTTTTGGGAAAAGTATTTGTTTTCGAGAGTTGAGATTGTGTATGCCGAGCGGCACTATTAAACACTCTTTTATTTACTATTTTGGGTTTTATCTATTTTTCTTCCGCAGTTTGGGTTATTTTTCTGCATTATTAGGCTGACCTAGTCGTAGAGACTAGGTGTTGTCAAGATGGTTCACGGAGGGCGAACCGGGATCGTGACATCAAAATATTTTGAGCATTCAATCTGAAAGCTTAAAACAAGAAATGAAGCGATCCAATTTTTTCTAAAACACTTTACGCTATATTGTACTCCCTCGGTTTCAAATTAGGTAAATTACTTTTCTTTTTAGTCTGTTCCAAAATAAATGATATATTTATAAATTTAAAAATACTTCAACTTTAAATTCTTTATTTTACATATTTTACCCTTAACGAGAAGCTTTTATAACCACACAAATGTTATGGCCCGACAAAGCTTTTACCCCTTAAGTTTTTAAGACCATAAGTTTCGAAGGTCTTTTATTTATTTATTTATAAATTTCGTACCTAGTCAAACTACGTTATCTAAATTGAAACGGAAGGAATAATATATAGCAGAGAGAGATCCCAAAAACTAATTAATAACATGGTTGTCTGAAAATGATACAAGGCCAAGGGTTACAAGCAATTGCATTGCAATTTGTTGGTCAATACAGTTTGCCAAAAGTCAACTCTGTATTCTACAAATTCGAATATTTCATAAGTTAATTAAGAATCGGAAAATTTTTGACGTAACATAAATCATTGAAGGAATGCTAGATTTATTGTATGAATGGGTCAAAATTAAATTTGAAAAATTCGATTTGCGGAGACAATTGTCATGTGTAACATGCGAATCGAATTGAGATGTCTGGCCGAGGTCGAGCAGTGATCAATAAGACCGAGGTCAAGTAGTGATCAATAAGGCCGAGGTCGAACAATCATCAACAAGGCCGAGATCGAGCAGTATAGATAGATGTAACATCTAGTTTTGCTTTGAAATCTTCAAAGGGAATATTCTACTGGATATTTCCTCTAATTATACTTTTTAAGGATTTTCTAGGGATATCCCTGATAAATAGGAAGAGAGGACTTCTCGGGAGGGAGGAGGCAAATTCTCTGTCTCTAGAAAAAATAAAAATACACATGTATCTAAAGTGATTAGATGATCTATTATCCCACACTCCCCATGAGATCCGAAAAGGGTCCTAAGATTGTATTTGTCTATCATTCATCTTTATCAAATGAAAGAGGATCCACCTCACTCAAGATTGGGTGAATCTTCTCATTTATTTACGTTTTATCACCATTTAATGTATGATTTTTTCATACTGTTAGATCCGGCCATAACTACTGCCAACAACTTAACTATATTTTTCTATTCACGTTATCCATCTCAAATCTAGAATTGATTATCCTTAACTAGGATTTATCCTCTATCTTCTTATTTAATTAGTTTGGTCAAACATATATAACTATCAACTTGCACATAAGTAATATATATTTAATGGACAATTAAAAGGGCAATATAATTATAAACCACCAAATCAAGGTTGCAATGGTGACGCAATACTTCAACTTTAAATTCTTTATTTTACATATTTTACCCTTAACGAGAAGCTTTATAACCACATAAATGTTATGGCCCGACAAAGCTTTTACCCCTTAAGTTTTTAAGACCATAAGTTTCGAAGGTCTTTTATTTATTTATTTATAAATTTCGTACCTAGTCAAACTACCTTATCTAAATTGAAACGGAAGGAATAATATATAGCAGAGAGAGATCCCAAAAACTAATTAATAACATGGTTGTCTGAAAATGATACAAGGCCAAGGGTTACAAGCAATTGCATTGCAATTTGTTGGTCAATACAGTTTGCCAAAAGTCAACTCTGTATTCTACAAATTCGAATATTTCATAAGTTAATTAAGAATCGGAAAATTTTTGACGTAACATAAATCATTGAAGGAATGCTAGATTTATTGTATGAATGGGTCAAAATTAAATTTGAAAAATTCGATTTGCGGAGACAATTGTCATGTGTAACATGCGAATCGAATTGAGATGTCTGGCCGAGGTCGAGCAGTGATCAATAAGACCGAGGTCAAGTAGTGATCAATAAGGCCGAGGTCGAACAATCATCAACAAGGCCGAGATCGAGCAGTATAGATAGATGTAACATCTAGTTTTGCTTTGAAATCTTCAAAGGGAATATTCTACTGGATATTTCCTCTAATTATACTTTTTAAGGATTTTCTAGGGATATCCCTGATAAATAGGAAGAGAGGACTTCTCGGGAGGGAGGAGGCAAATTCTCTGTCTCTAGAAAAAATAAAAATACACATGTATCTAAAGTGATTAGATGATCTATTATCCCACACTCCCCATGAGATCCGAAAAGGGTCCTAAGATTGTATTTGTCTATCATTCATCTTTATCAAATGAAAGAGGATCCACCTCACTCAAGATTGGGTGAATCTTCTCATTTATTTACGTTTTATCACCATTTAATGTATGATTTTTTCATACTGTTAGATCCGGCCATAACTACTGCCAACAACTTAACTATATTTTTCTATTCACGTTATCCATCTCAAATCTAGAATTGATTATCCTTAACTAGGATTTATCCTCTATCTTCTTATTTAATTAGTTTGGTCAAACATATATAACTATCAACTTGCACATAAGTAATATATATTTAATGGACAATTAAAAGGGCAATATAATTATAAACCACCAAATCAAGGTTGCAATGGTGACGCAATAAATGGGTTCTTTGGGTTGTTTAACACTAAATTTGCACAAAGTGTAAATCGCAAATGGTTGATTTGGTATACCAACAAACTGAAAATGTTAAAGATTTGTTTTCCTTTTTATTAGGAGGCGATGA
Source organism: Nicotiana glauca (assembly GCA_026770625.1). NCBI lineage: Eukaryota > Viridiplantae > Streptophyta > Magnoliopsida > Solanales > Solanaceae > Nicotiana > Nicotiana glauca. The sequence goes on from MU691720.1 coordinate 35,798, forward strand.
CGTTTCATTAAATATACAAATTATACTTACTAGTACGATATCAGACAACTAATATGCTCAGTTGGTACAATAATTTGAGGGGTAACTAAAATACGGTGCAAAACCATATCTAGCGACGGTCCAACATTTATTCGGCAAAGATTCCAAATTAAAATGAACATTCATAAACCAAGTTGTTTTCATTATATATTTTTAAACTAGCTTATCAGTGTTTGACTCAAAAACTGTTAAACACTTTTTAAGCAAAACAATCAATATAGATGAAGGGGTAAATCGTAATCGAAGATAATAGCCTCTAGGATGATCTCTGTAATTGATTCGTATAGCAATAATATAAATCAAAGGGAGGGAGAAGATGATAATCTGAGATAGATGAGAGAGATAATGTTAGAGATATGAGATAACAAGAGAACTTGTATTTTCAATAAAGAATCGAATCCCTTTTACAATGCTTGGATCCCCTTTATATAGTAGGGGATCCTTCTTTAAATATTAAAGGACAGAGACTAAGTACACGCTATAAAGCGGCCGACGAGATTATGGAGTCGTTCCTCCCACTACCCCTGAGTCGTCCTACTGTCTTGGCTTGCGCATGTTCAGCAGTTGGTTGTGCTGGTGTAGGGACGTGGTTGGTCAAATTCGACCCCATACAGTTAGTCTCTCCGTTCGTCGGGGTCGCAGCGAGATGCGTCCTCGATGGACGGAATCAGTGCCCTCGTTCAGGGAGAGTTTGACTTTGCCCAAAAATTGTGATGTGACAGGTAGGAGGCAACAATCATAACTGTCAGAGCGCCGAAACAAAATACCTTTTCTTTGTGTGACGTCAGTACTCGCATGCGTCATCATTGCGCGTATTCTTGAGGCAGTGAAATAGGTACTCTGGCGCTTGGTTTCCCGCACTGATTCGAAGTCTGCATCTTCGATTTTGGCGCCACCCAACCCTATAAATAGGGGAAGGGTTTAACCTGATGCAAACTTTGATCATTTGTAAGAACATTCCAACTCTTCAGCATCCGTTCTCACACTCCGGTACTTTTCCTTTGGTCGGAAATTTCCTTCTTCTCCGTTGTGCCGCATGCAATTTTCTCTTGAATAGAATCATGCCTAAATCTTGACAAGACGATGAGAGGGTCCCGGAAGCTGCCCCATCAAACATGCCGCCTCCTTTCGATGGCGGCGAGAAGGAGGAAGAAGAGGACATTAGCCCTCTTACAGTGGAAGCATTGTTACCGAAACGTCTCTTATCCCGGAGTGATTTTAATAAAGACTCTCCCGTGCCAACTCTGGAACTTTCTGAGTTGCTATAAAATCATTTAGATGATCTCCGTATGAAGTACAACATACCCGCTCATGTGGAGATAGTTCCAGCGGGGGGAATTTATGTAGATGTCCATAGGCCGGATACTGCATCTTTTACGAATATCCCTTTTTGATTGGCTATGGCCTCCCTATTTTCCCTTTGGCGGAGGATCTCTGCTGCTTTTATAATATGTGCCCGGCTCAACTTACATCGTATACTCTAAAAGTACTTCGGCTACTGACCAAGTACGCGGAGCTGGTCGGATTTGAGGTCTTTATCCATCACCTTTTACAATTATTCAGTGCTGGTTACCTGAGAGGGACCATGTTACATTTGAGAAGTCGTGGTACAAAAGAGGTTGGTGGTCCAAACCGATGACCGAGCTAGTCGTGGGTTCTGGCATAAGTATTTCTTTATCAGGACCGAGCACGTGGTCTCTAACCCTGCTGGGTTCCTAGAGAAGTGGAATTCAAAGCGTGAGTATTACAATTCATTGAGTTCTTCGTTACTTGTGACTGTTGCGGTTCTAACTTCTTTATTGCAGTCATGACTCACCCGCCCCGGCTCGTCACCGGTCTCAGGAGGTGGGTTGCCGACTTGCTGCCTTATACGGAGGAGACCCGTACATGGCCTGACTTTATGCAGCATTATGGCCCCGCAGTCTCTTCAGGTAGATTTTTGATTTTGTTTTGCGGGTTTTGCAAGTTTTACTGGCTTTTCTATCTCTATGGCGACAGGATGAGGTTCTCCTAGGAAGAGGGCGGCAGTCCCTGCTCCCATACGGCCCAACGTTGACTTGGATACTTGTGATATATTATGCGAGTCTGTCCAATGGGACCTCCCCATAGTTCCTTTGCAGGGAGTCGCGTCTGCGGCAATGGTTGTGAGGGGGTCGGCATCATCGGTACCGGCTCCGCAACCCGGGGACGAGCCTCCTGAGGGCGAAGAATCATTGAAGAGGAAAAGGAGGAGGCTCTAAATAGGCAAGTGGGTGGCTACCGAAGCTGAAGGAAGTGGGGTATCCCGATCGGCGCTCAAACCTGTACTTATGGCCGATGCCATTCTGTCTGGGAGGTCGGCCCATCAGAGGAGCGTTGCTCTTGGTATTAGCTCGGTGCGTGCCGTTAAGGGGGGGCTCAATGACCAACTTCGATGGAACTAGCAAGGGAGTTGAGGAATCGGACTCCGAAATTGCCCAGGAGGATGTAGACTAGCTCGTGAAGGGCCTTACTCATGTGGAGATGACGACAGACTGGTCCGACCGTCGTATTGTGATTTCTGGGGCTTACAATTTGTTGTTGAATAGAGAGCAGGCTGCATCGGCCCTTACTCTGTTATGCGCCGCTCCTGAGAGCGAGATGCTCAGTGCCGTACATGATGCAAAATTGTCACGAAGGGTTGCTGGCATGGCTTTACAGGTAACCCTCATTCTTCTTCTCTTTTCTGCATATTGTAAGGCTGACCTGAGGCATGCTTACTTCTGCTTTTCTTTTTAGACCCTTATTTTGGAGGTGGAGAGGAGTCGTCGTGAGCAGAAAAAGGCGGCCATCTTCGAAAATATGATGAAAAAGTATCGAAGGTACCGCTCTAAGCATCAAGCGGCGGTGGATCGTTTCCAGTAGGACCCCAAGTTTCGGGTGTTTCGCGAAGGGCTTGAGCAGAGGGAGGCCCAGTTAGAGCGTAGGGGGGCTGAGCTGGAAAAGACGGACAGCGAGCTGATGAGAGCCGTGGCCCGTAACAGCGAATTGGAGGCGCTCCTCAAGGTGAAAGATGACGAGTTCGAGCTCAGTCGAGGGGTGGTGGCGAAGAATGTTGACCTCCAATGGAGAGTAGCAGACTTGCATGCCGAACTTGAAGCCAGGATGGCAGAAATCAATGGTCATAGGCAGGTCGCTCCCCCAAGGTCGGAGGACGTGGTTCACCCTTCTCAGCCCTCCTCATCTCGTCCCACGTCTTGTCAGAGTACGTGTCGTAGCGCGCACGAGATGTGGATTTTTGCAGAGGCCAAACTTGACGTGTATAGAGAGATTCACGCCGAGGGCCGGGCGACGGGGGAGGAAGTTCAGGCGCGGTGGCGCGAAGCTCGCACTGCTTGTGAAGCATGCGAGTACTATCCCAACTCTCCTGATGGGGAAGGTTGCACTTTTGAGCTGAACCGTAACCTTACATCCATTGTCATAGACATTACACAATTACTTAATCTTCCTGAGCCGAAACTCATACCGTAACATGAAATTTACTTCACTCCAATTAGGAGAAATCACAATGAAAATCAAACAGCTAATATTTCATCTATCATCCTGCAGCCCTTCCTTGTCACTTCCAAGTCATATAGATATATCTCGCAGTACTAACATACTCATCACATAGCTATCCAACCATCATTCCCACTAATAGGGACAATACTGAATATATAAGTTCAAAACACTTGCTCACACAATCAGCACCTCTGTGCTCAAGCCATATGCAAAGATCCGGCCTCAAGTCCTCCAGACTGGCCTAACATCAAACTCACAGAGATAACGTCTCGCCCTTCGATCGGGGAATCACAAGCTATCGAGGCACCTTTGATATTGAGCGCTCGTTCACGCGTACGAATGCGTGGAAGGAATTCAAAGTGTTATATTTCAAGCTGAATCAAGGACGCACGATAAGAATTCAAGAATGTGAAGTTTCCTAAAGGTTTCTGCAGCCTCTCGAGGATAAATACAGACGTCTCTATACCGATCCGCGAGACTCTACTAAACTTGCTCATGAATCGTCGGACCTAGTAACCTAGGCTCTGATACCAATTTGTCACGACCCAAATCCTGAACTCGGTCGTGATGGCGCCTCTCGTGAAGACAAGGCCAGCTAATAGATTAACAATACTTCTTTTAACAATTTCTTAGCAAGAATGAGTCAAAAACAATAGATAACATCATCATAAATGCGGAAGAAAATGATATAACAGGGAACCATCCCAGCTCAGCCCGAAATCGGGGTGTCACAAGTCACGAGCATCTAAAGAAGCCTGAACACAACTACACGGCTAATAATATACAATAATAAATTCTGGAATTTTAAAGATAACGTCCAGTGCCACGAACACTGGCGGTCACCTTGCTCAGCTACAATATTAATACCTTCAATCCGCTTTTAACCCGCTACCGGGTGAACAATACCTGCAACTGCACGCGAGGTGCAGGGAGTAAAGTGAGTACTCCAACTCAGTAAGTAATAAGAGTAAATAATAACTGAGCAGTAAGAAATTACGTATAACAGATCATCATGTTGTATAGAAGCAGTGAAAAAGCCCTTAAATTGAGAAAAAAACAGTGAACACTGTGAAATCTTTCGAAGTATCTTGGCTCAGTTTTAAACCTCTTTTGAAAATGATCCTTTCAACGATTAAGAAAATAATTTCAACAAGTAAGAAATAATCAGAAATCTGCCCCTCGGGCTCAATATCAACCTCTCAGTACAGTATCAGCCCCGCGGGCTCACTCCCAACTCACAAAGTACAACATCAGCCTCTCGGGCTCACTCCCAACTCACAAAGTACAACATCAACCTCTCGGGCTCAATATCAATATCTCAGAACAGTATCAGCCCCTCAGGCTCAGAACGGTATGAAGCAACTAGACAATGAAACAAGAGCACATAATTATTATGGCAGATAATGCAGATAAGGAACAAATGCATGAGTGCAATGCAATGCATATGACAGTACACTCTAGTACCCACTGCGGCGTGCAGCCCGCTCTATTTATTTATCGTCGACGGCGCTCACTGGGGGTGTGTACAGACTCCGGAGGGGCTCCTACAACCCAAGCGCAATATCAAGCCATCTCGTGGCATCAATTAATTCCTGGTCAGTCATTGTTACCTGACCGGTCAGTCATTGTTACCTGACCAATTTACAACATACAGTATTATTGTTACCACTGTTTCAAGTCACATCATACAGTGTCATTGTTACCACTGTTTCAAGTCATATAATACAGTGTCATTGTTACCACTGTTCCAAGTCACATCATACAGTGTCAAGGTTACCACTTTTTCAAAATCACTGTTGTGGCGCGCAGCCCGATCCATGCTCAGTCCAGAAATCAACATAAGCCCCTTGGGCATTTGTAAAATAGTAGTTCTCCGCCCCAAATATCATTTAAAATATCATTTGAGTTTTCAAAACTTAGAAGTATGACTGAGTTGCAAAACAATATTTAAAACCTTGGACTGAAACCAAATGATATGCAAGATATGCAAAAACAGTAATATCAATCCCCGAAGGATTCACATAGTTGGCAGTCAGCCCAAACATGGCAGTCAGCCCATAGTATGATGATACAAGTAGTTTCAGTCAAATACACGGTAAAATCAACAATCGGGACGGACCAAGTCACAATCCCCAACGGTGCTCTACCCCATGCTCATATCCGGCATGCAAGTCACCTCAAAACAACACTATGATGTGCAAATCCGAGGATTCAAACCCTTAGGATATCATTTACAAGTATAACTCACCTCGAACCGGTGAAATCTCTAGCTCGCGACGCCTATGCCTCGCAAATGGACCTCCTCGCACGTCAAATCTGCTCAAAACCATAACGAATACATTACTATAGGCTAAGGGGACATAACCCAATTGAAAAGACTCGAAAAACATCGAAATTCACGAAATTTGCAAAACCCGAGCCCCGGCCCACTTCTCGAAAATCAGAAAAATTAACATCATCGGATTCCTTATCTCGCCACGAGTCTATACATATAAAATTTACCAAAATCGGAATCTAAATGACCCCTCAAATCTCCGTTTTAACTCTCTTAAGTTTCAAGCCCTAAACTACCATTTTTGCCCATGGGGCCCATATCTTGGAACCCGACAAAAGTTACGAAATATGAAACCTCATCCAATCACGAGTCCAACCATACAATTTTTATCAAAATCCGACAACAATTCGGCCTCCAAATCATAAATTTTCGTTTTTGAAAAGTTTACAAATTTTCTCCGATTTCTTCCATTTGATTCTCTAATACTTGATGAAAATAACCATGGAATCATTAAATATAATAACTTTTGGATATAGAACACTTATCCAAATCCATATGGTAAAAATCGCTTCTAAAATCGCTTCAATCCGAGCTCCATAGCTCCAAAAATGAGATAAATCTCGGACTGTCCGAAAATATACACTGTCCAAAATCATCGCTTCTGCGGTACTGTTCACCGCAGAAGCGAAAATTCACTGTTCATCCCTTATGCAGTACTGTTCATCGCAGAAGCGAAAATTCATTGCTCATCGCTTCTGCGGTACTGTTTATCGCAGAAGCGAAAATACCAGCTTTTTGCCCAGAAAATTTCTGCAGCTTTTTATTTCACTAAAAATGCTCTAACTCCATCATACGAACTCGGAATTCGGCGATTCTTGTTCCTATGAGTCACAAATAATAATACAAACCTATTACTTCAATAGAAACACTATTCGGAGCTTGTTAGCTCTGTGCGATATCCATTTCGCTTGTTAAACAATTAACTCCTGTTTCGCGTCAAAAACCCAATCGCGACTTGATCAGTCCTATAATTCATTATCAAAATTACGGATCTCTCGAAATCGAATTTCGATCTCTAGAACTAAAAATGAACCTTTGGATCATTACTTGCTTATGCTCAAAACGGCAAAAATCTTCCAAAAACTCTTCCAAAACTTATCCGAGCCTCATGGGATCCCGACCAAACATGCCAACATAGTTCATAACATTATTCAGACCTGTTCCAATCATCAAAGCACCTTAAACAACATCAAATTACCCAAAACTCATCGAATTCAAGCCTAATTTTTCTAAAACCTTCCGAAATACACTTTCAATCAAAAACCCGACCAAACCACGTCCCAAAACACCTAATGAAGCTACTGAAACTCTCGGAATTCCACTCCGACTCTCGGATCAAAATCTCACCTATCGATCGGAATTCGCCAAAATACTACTTCGCCAATTCAAGCCTAATTCTACATCGGACCTCCAAAACCACTTCCGATCACACTCCTAAGTCACAAATCATCCCCCGAAGCTAACCAAATTATCGGAATTCACATCCGAGCCCTCTAACTCATAAGTCAACATCCGGTTGACTTTTCCAACTTAAGCCTTCTTAAAAGAGACTAAGTGTCTCATTTCTTATCAAAACCATTCCAAATCAACTTGATTACACAAGATACGGATAATGAAGCATAAAGAAGATGAAAATGGGGAAAACGGGGCGGTAACTCATGAGACGACGGGTCGGGTCGTCACATCCTCCCCAACTTAAACAAACGCTCGTCCTCGAGCGTACCCAGATTTGTCCTAGAATCCAACCAAAAGCTGAATGACCTTATCAAGCATAAACCCGGGGATGATCCCACGTCACCCTATCTCGCATAGGTCCGATAACACAACATAGCCGAAATTTCACAATCCATCTAGTCCATAAACCATAGAACCACATTGCACTTTTCGAAATCATACACAAGATCAGAACCTCGCATTTATACTCAGAATAAGCCTGAACCAGCTGTAATAGCCCATGCCTGCAACCTCAGGTGCAATTATATGATATACCAATAACTCAAACACATGCAGCGATAACTTCTATTTACAACAGCTGCCCACAACAACCAAATACTGATAGAAATCTCTTATTAGCCAAGGTCTCATTCCAACACTTTCATATACTGCCAACGATAATTGAAACACGCAATAAACCATAATCATTGCTCAGATCAACCATTCATGAGGCCATTTCTCCTCTGGCAATTACCATAACAAATTTTTGAACCGAACCTCGATATTTACCCATCAAACATGCTGAAATCAAATCCGTTCGTACTCATTAATGAACCCAATGATCACTTCGGACCCAACACACCACTCTGGTGATATGACACATCAATACAGGCCTAAGCCACAACTTGCATAATATGTGCACCAATAATAAATAGTCCGAACATACTCGAATCATGAAAATGACTCAACTGAGAGAGTTGTACCTCAAACTTACCAGTACTGCCACAACATAAGGCTGAGACCCTGTCTCACATCCAAAATCTAACATTCCAGCAAACAAAGATCCACTCGAGCCTCCAAACCCCGATTGCTGCTAAACGGTGCCGATACCTACGATCCACAGCCACAACCTAGCCTGTACATGAGAACTCCCAGTCTCCAACTCCATATGGCACACAAATCATCATACCTGATCCCAGTTTCCACCGTGCGAATACATGCACACCTTTAATACCCAATCATCCCACGATAAATACTCTAAAATTTTCCATATGCCGTACAAGCCACTCGAATATCAGCAATCGATCCAGCCTTAAAGTGTCGCAATACTATTGAAGTGCCATCAACTTAATCACATTAGCCTTTTTCTGAAACATATACCCTCTACAAATCACTATGACTAGAAAAACAATTTCCTTAATCATCTAAGAGCATTCACCCTAATCATCTAAAGCTCATTTATCTAATCACCTAAAACTGCCCGTACCACCTAAGAATGTTATGAATTTCCATTAAGAGCTGAACCGTAACCTTACACACGCAAATCTCTATCCTTTACAACATATCGCATATACCATATCATCCTAAGGTAACATGAGGACTTCACCTCCCTTCCGAACCATGAACGTTTACGTACTCAACTAGTCAAGAACTTCCATTGATCCCATCTAGAAGAAAAATTGTTACACATCCCATGCTCTGCATGACATACATAGGTCTTGTTCAAATTCTTACAATACCGACACGGCGGATGAGATCTGTATAAATTCATAACACCGCAAAATCAACAATTCATTGGGTCTATACTTCTTGCAAGAACTATCACCTCATTCTGAGCCAAACAATGGTCTTAGCTCTTTAATTTACTTCACATACTAAGATTGCACTGATCTCAAATTCAATGATCTCATCTCACCCAGTATGAATTGCTCGGGCAATAAGCCACCCCAGACATGGTCAAAGTCGCACATGTGAACTAAACAATGTGCCAATAGGCTAAAAATTCAAACGCAATACAAAAGAAAATGAGCTCTGGAAAGAATTACCAAATCCCACGCACTAATACAGACTTTCCTTGGAAAGCAGGAAGCAAGGACAAAGATAGCATATAGAAAACTATACTCGATATCACACTGTTGCGGCGTGCAACCCGATCCAGATAACATACCCATGGCGGCGTGCCACCCGATCCACTCATAGATCTTACATAAGGAGATACACATCGAGCCAAATCTGCTCATTATAACAAAATACCGAATATCGGTCATAAGCATGCTAAGTGTATAATAACACCTCTGAGGATTATATACTGTTATAACTACAAAACTCAAGCACAACTGAGGCGTTATATACAATTGAAATTTCAACAGCCAAGTTGCTCATATAACATCATTCCTACGCGGATTCTCAACATGTAAGCAATTTCTCAAGCTGTCTCACAACTCACATGGCGCAATACATCACTACGCGAAATATCTGACAACGAAGCATCAACCTAACTACTCCTCCATAAGGACCGTGTTACTAAAATACACACATCTGGCCTGATGTAAAGCCATTATTCACATTAAGTCCATCCACTGACTTCAAGTTGATTCTGATCACAATGAACTAGTTTGACAACCTTTCAAGGGTCCATAATAACTCCCCTTTTTTTCATAACACGCAAGAACAACCATCATAATCGGAGTAATCCTCCCTAGTTCACAACCCAATAGGCCAAGTGCCCTCCAGGCATGAATCTTCAATTTAACGACACCATCACAACCTTCATACTTGGTTTACATCTTTAATCAGTCAAGTGACTACATGCCACACTTATAAAATCTTCCAGTAGGACACACTCCCACAACCTACCGCAACAATATTTGGGGCGTACCTCCAAACCACCGGTCGCATTAACGCTGAAAAGCGATCAAGAATCATTAACCAGGGCGCAAAGCCCTTTCTGTGCAACACCGTTCTCAGGTGATGCTGAAGACATTACCAATTTACCTTAAAAATTAAAACTTCTTTCCTGCGCATCCGAGCTCATGACATCTTTGTCAAAATTTTCCTTCGCTCGTGCCATTCTCGGCCTAGTTTCCACAACCAGAACTGATTCTCTAGCATGCCTCATCTCAGAACCAACATAGCATATAACCGTACAATAAACTTAATCAATAGCAAACTCCCCAACTTGGCTCAAAGTCATAGATCAAAATGCACTCAATAAATCATAATGCATATACTCTATTGTTTCCTTAATACCACAGTAAGATTGAACTCGCTCCTTCATAAGCTTGTGGAAACACAAATCATCTGGAATTTTAACTCTTCTGCAATTCTTGCATTCACTCACATAATAGTTAAGCCCACTCGCTAGGTGGCCCAATTTAGATTTCAACGCATATTCTTCACTTGTAAATGAGATCTTCTAAAAGACAACATAAGGGACACACCACCTTAGAATACTCCGTAGGAGATAACCCACCTACTTTGCCTCCAATTAACATTTTGTATACCTTCCACTGTCATACACATTACAAAATCACTTAATCTTCCTGAGTCGAAACTCACACCGTAACATGAAATTTACTTCACTCCAATTAGGAGAAATCACAATGAAAATCAAACAGCTAATAGTTCATCTATCATCCTGCAACCCTTCTTTGTCACTTCCAAGTCATATAGATGCATCTCGCAGTACTAACATACTCATCACATAGCTATCCTACCATCATTCCCACTAATAGGGACAATACTGAACATATAAGTTCAAAACACTTGCTTACACAATCAGCACCTCGGTGCTCAAGCCATATGCAAAGATCCGGCCTCAAGTCCTCCAGACTAGCCTAACATCAAACTCACAGAGATAACGTCTCGCCCTTCGATCGGGGAATCACAAGCCATCGAGGCACCTTTGATATTGAGCGCTCGTTCACGCGTACAAATGCGTGGAAGGAATTCAAAGTGTTATATTTCAAGCTGAATCAAGGACACACGATAAGAATTCAAGAATATGAAGTTTTCTAAAGGTTTCTGCAGCCTCTCGAGGATAAATACAGATGTCTCCGTACCGATCCGCGCGAATCTACTAAACTTGCTCATGACTCGTGGGACCTAGTAACCTAGGCTCTGATACCAACTTTTCACGACCCAAATCCTGAACCCGGTCGTGATGGTGCCTCTCGTGAAGACAAGGCCAGCCAACAGATTAACAATAATTTTTTTAACAATTTCTTAGCAAGAATGAGTCGAAGACAATAGATAACATCATCATAAATGCGGAAGAAAATGATATAACAGGGAACCATCCCAGCTCAGCCCGAAATCGGGGTGTCACAAGTCACGAGCATCTAAAGAATCCTGAACACAACTACACGGCTAATAATATACAATAATAAATTCTGGAATTTTAAAGACAACGTCCGGTGCCGCGAACGCTGGCGGTCACCTTGCTCAGCTAAAATAGTAATACCTTCAATCCGCTATTAACCCGCTACCGGGTGAACAATACCTGCAACTGCACGTGAGGTGCAGGGAGTAAAGTGAGTACTCCAACTCAGTAAGTAATAAGAGTAAATAATAACTGAGCAGTAAGAAATCACGTATAACAGATCATCATGATGTATAGAAGCAGTGAAAAAGCCCTTAAATTGAGAAAAAAATAGTGAAAACTGTGAAATCTTTCGAAGTATCTTGGCTCGGTTTTAAACCTCTTTTGAAAATGATCCTTTCAACAATTGAGAAAATAATTTCAACAAGTAAGAAACAATCAAAAATCTGCCCCTCGGGCTCAATATCAACCTCTTAGTACCGTATCAATCCCGCGGGCTCATTCCCAACTCACAAAGTACAACATCAGCCTCTCGGGCTCAATTATCAGTATCTCAGAACAGTATCAGCCCCTCAAGCTCAGAACGGTATGAAGCAACTAGACAATGAAACAAGAGCACATAATTATTATGGCAGATAATGCAGATAAGGAACAAATGCATGAGTGCAATGCAATGCATATGACGGTACACTCTAGTATCCGTTGCGGCGTGCAGCCCGCTCCATTTATTTATCATCGACGGCACTCACTGGGGGTGTGTACAGACTCCGGAGGGTCTCCTATAGCCCAAGCGCAATATCAAGTCATCTCGTGGCATCAATTAATTCCTGGTCAGTCATTGTTACCTGACCGGTCAGTCATTGTTACTTGACCAATTTACAACATACAGTGTCATTGTTACCACTGTTTCAAGTCACATCATACAGTGTCATTGTTACCACTGTTTCAAGTCATATCATACAGTGTCATTGTTACCACTGTTCCAAGTCACATCATACAGTGTCATTGTTACCACTTTTTCAAAGTCACTGCTGCGGCGCGCAGCCCGATCCATGCTCAGTCCAGAAATCAACATAAGCCCTTGGGCATTTGTAAAACAGTAGTTCTCAACCCAAAATATCATTTAAAATATCATTTGAGTTTTCAAAACTTAGAAATATGACTAAGTTGCAAAACAATATTTAAAACCTTGGACTGAAACCAAATGATATGCAAGATATGCTAAAACAGTAATATCAATCCCCGAAGGATTCACATAGTTGGCACAAAGCCCAATCATGGCAGTCAGCCCATAGTATAATGATACAAGTAGTTTCAGTCAAATACACGGTAAAATCAACAATCGGGAAGGACTAAGACACAATCCCCAATGGTGCTCTACCCCACGCTCATATCCGGCATGCAAGTCACCTCAATACAGTACTATGATGTGCAAATCCGGGGATTCAAACCCTTAGGATATCATTTACAAGTATTACTCACCTCAAACCCGTGAAATCTCTAGCTCGCGACGCCTTTGCCTCGCAAATCGACCTCCTCGCACGTCGAATCTGCGTAAAACCATAACGAATACATTACTATAGGCTAAGGGGACATAACCCAATCGAAAAGACTCGAAAAACATCGAAATTCACGAAATTTGCAAAACCTGAGCCCCGGGACCACTTCTCGAAAATCAGAAAAAATTAACATCATCGGATTCCTTATCTCGCCACGAGTTTATACATATAAAATTTACCAAAATCGGAGTCCAAATGACCCCTCAAATCTCTATTTTAACTCTCTTAAGTTTCAAGCCCTAAACCACCATTTTTGCCCATGGGGCCCACATCTCGGAACCCGACAAAAGTTACGAAATATGAAACCTCATCCAACCACGAGTCCAACCATACAATTTTTATCAAAATCCGACAACAATTCGGCCTCCAAATCATAAATTTTCGTTTTTTAAAAGTTTACAAATTTTCTCCGATTTCTTCCATTAAATTCTCTAATACTTGATGAAAATAACCATGGAATCATTAAATATAATAACTTTTGGATATAGAATACTTACCCCCAATCCATATGGTGAAAATCGCTTCGAAAATCGCTTCAATTCGAGCTCCAAAGCTCCCAAAATGAGATAAATCTCGGACTGTCCGAAAATATACACTGTCCAGAATATTTGCTTCTGCGGTACTGTTCAGTGCAGAAGCGGAAATTCACTGTTCATCCCTTATGCGGTACTGTTCATCGCAGAAGCAAAAATTCCCTGTTCATTGCTTCTGCGGTACTGTTCATCGCAGAAGCGAAAATACCAGCTTTTTGCCCAGAAAATTTCTGCAGTTTTTATTTTGCTAAAAATGCTCTAACTCCATCATACGAACTCGGAATTTGGCGATTCTTGTTCCTATGAGTCACAAATAATAATACAAAACTATTCCTTCAATCGAAACACAATTCGGAGCTCGTTAGCTTGGTGCGATATCCATTTCGCTTGTTAAACAATTAACTCCTGTTTCGCATCAAAAACTCAATCGCGACTTGATGAAATTAGACCAAACTTTCCAGATCAATCCTATAATTTATTATCAAAATTACGAAAGTCTTGAAATTGAATTTCGATCTCTAGAACTAAAAATGAACCTTTGGATCATTACTTGCTTATGCTCAAAACGGCAAAAATCTTCCAAAAACTCTTCCAAAACTTATCCGAGCCTCATGGGATCCCGACCAAACATGCCAACATAGTTCATAACATTATTCATACCTGTTCCAATCATCAAAGCACCTCAAACAACATAAAATTACCCAAAACTCATCGAATTCAAGCCTAATTTTTCTAAAAACTTCCGAAATACACTTTCAATCAAAAACCCGACCAAACCACGTCCGAATGACCTCAAATTTTGCACACATATCCCAAATCACCTAATGAAGCTACAGCAACTCTCGGAATTCCATTCCGACTCTCGGATCAAAATCTCACCTATCAATCGGAATTCGCCAAAATACTAACTTCGCCAATTCA
>MU691720.1:51091-85455 GCA_026770625.1 Nicotiana glauca
TGATCCCACGTCACCCTATCTCGCATAGGTCCGATAACACAACATAGCCGAAATTTCACAATCCATCTAGTCCATAAACCATAAAACCACATTGCACTTTTCGAAATCATACACAAGATCAGAACCTCACATTTATACTCAGAATAAGCATGAACCAGCTATAATAGCCCATGCCTGCAACCTCAGGTGCAATTATATGATATACCAATAACTCAAACACATGCAGCGATAACCTCTATTTACAACAGCTGCCCACAACAACCAAATACCGATAGAAATCTCTTATTAGCCAAGGTCTAATTCCAACACTTTCATATACAGCCAACGATAATTGAAACACGCAATAAACCATAATCATTGCTTAGATCAACCATTCATGAGGCCATTTATCCTCTGGCAATTACCATAATAAATTTTTGAATCGAACCTCGATATTTACCCATCAAACATGCTGAAATCAAATCCGTTCGTATTCATTAATGACCCCAACGCTCACTTCGGACCCAACACACCACTCTGGTGATATGACACATCAATACAGGCCTAAGCCACAACTTGCATAATATGTGCACCAATAAGAAACGGTCCGAACATACTCGAATGGTGATGTCGAAACGGCATATGATGTTTTTCCATATAAAGGCAATGACTTCTTGCTCCCGTGTCTGTGCGTATGCACCTGCTTCCACTCATTTGGAAAAATAGTCACTCAAAACTAAAAGAAAACGTACCTTTCCTCGTCCTGCTGGTAGAGGGCCGATTATATTCATTCCCCACTTTATGAAGGGCCATGGCGAGGTGACTGAATGGAGAAGCTCCCTCGCTTGGTGTATCATGGGGGCATACTTTTGGCACTGTTCACATCTTTGAACGTAATTTGTTGCCTCTTTTTTCATAGTCGGCCAGTAATAATCGATGCAGATGAGGCATCGGACGAGGGTGCGATTTCCTGTATGAGCACCTCAATGGCCCTCATTCACCTCTTTTAATACTTGTCTCGTTTGACCACCAAACGTTCTCTTGTAGAGGTCATGATTTACCAGACTGTATCGGGCGGCTTGTACGCGGAGCTTCTTGGCTTCTTTCTTGTCGCATGGGAGTGTTCCATCCTACAGATAGGATACAAACTGGTTGGGCCAGTCCCGAGTTAGATTTACAGAGAATACCTCGATGTGGTCGATAGCCGAATGGAGAAGGGTGACCACAATTTCTTTGCCGATATTTCTGGTGGCCGCGACTAATTTAGCTAATCCATCTGCCTCGATATTTTGTACCCTAGGGATTTTCTTGAAGCGGCATTCATCGAACTCAGGCATCAGCTTATGGATTTCTGATTGGTATTTTTGTAGCCTTTGTTCTTTGATTTGGTAAGTCTCGGTGACTTGATTTGCGATGATTTGGGAGTCGCAGTGGAGGATTAGTCTACGAGCCCTGTATTTGATGGCCAATTTCATACCTGCAATCAAAGCCTCATACTCGGCCTCATTGTTAGTCATCTCGGGGCATCGTATGGACTAGTGAATTGTTTCACCCGTGGGGACTTCGAGGATGAGTCCCAGTCCTGATCCCGAGGCATTCGCAGCACCTTCAGTATAGAGAGTCCAGAGGTCAGTGTGGGCAGAGGCGCGGAGGCCTCTTGTTCCACCTCTGGTAATATCCCCGCGCTGAAGTTTGCGATAAAGTCGGCAAATACCTGCGACTTAATGGCGGTTCTTGGGTGGTAGGTTATGTCATGCTCGCTGAGCTTTATGGCCTATTTGGCAAGCCTACCCGAGAGCTCGGGTTTATGTAGGATGATTCTTAGGGGGGAAGGTTGTTATTACTTTTATGGGATGGCATTGAAAATAAGGTCTAAGCTTACGCGAAGCTACGACTAGTTCCAGAGCTAATTTTTTGAGGTGGGGTGCCGCGTTTCGGCATCTATTAAAGTTTTGCTAATATAATAAATAGGGGATTGAGTACTTTTGTTTTCGCGAACCAAGACGGTGCTGATAGCAACCTCGGATACTTTCAGGTACACCAGTAAACACTCGCTCGGATCTACTTTGACGAGCAATGGCGGCAAAGATAGATATGCTTTTAGTTTCCTTAGGGCCTCGATGCATTCCTCGTTCCATTGTAACCCATGATTTTTCCTCAGTATGCTGAAGAACTTGTGGCATCTGTCCGAGGACCGTGAGATGAATCTTGATAGGGTAGCTATTCGCCCTGTCAGTTTCTGTACTTGCTTCTTACTGTTCAAGACCTCAGGTATCGTGTCTATGGCCTTGATCTGATCCGGGTTGACTTCTAACCTCGTTGTGATACGAGAAAACCTAGGAATTTTCCCGAGGCCACACCGAAGGCGCATTTTCTTGGGTTTAATTTTATCCCCAACTGCCTCAGTATCTCGAAGGCTTCTTTCAAATGATCGATATGATCCTCCTTCTTTGCCAATTTTACTAGCATGTTGTCGATATAAACCTCCATTGTCTTTCCGACCTGTTCCTTGAATATCTTGGTGACCAACCTTTGGTATGTTGCTCCCGCATTTTTGAGTCCGAAGGGCATCACTTTATAGCAGTACGTCCATTGGTGGGTGATGAAAGTTGTCTTCTCTTGATCCTCTTCGGCTATCAGGATCTGGTTGTAGCCGGAGTAGACATCCAAGAAACTTAGCAGTCTGTGCCCTACTGTTGTGTCAATCAGCTGGTCGATGTGGGGAAATGAGAAGGAGTCTATTGGGCATGCCTTGTTCAGGTCGGTGAAGTCCACGCACATTCTCCATTTTAGGTCGGTGACCAACCTTTGGTATGTTGCTCCCGTGTTTTTGAGTCCGAAGGGCATCACTTTATAGCAGTACGTCTATTGGTGGGTGATGAAAGTTGTCTTCTCTTGATCCATCTTCGGCCATTAGGATCTGGTTGTAGCCGGAGTAGACATCCAAGAAACATAGCAGTTCGTGACCTACTGTTGCGTCAATCAGCTGGTCGATGTGGGGCAATGAGAAGGAGTCTTTTGGGCATGCCTTGTTCAGGTCAGTGAAGTCCACGCACATTCTCCATTTCTCGATTTTATTTTTAACCATGACGACATTAGCAACCTATTGAGGGTATTTCGATTCTCTAATGGAACCGTTGGCTAGTAATTTGTCCATTTCTTCAATGACCACCTCGTTGATTGTGGCGTTGAATTTCCTTCCCATCTGCCGTACGGGTGGATATAGTGGGTCGACGTTAGCTTTTGAGTGGTGATTTCTTTTGGGATTCCCAGCATATCTGAATGAGAGAAGGCAAATAAATCTGCATAGTTAGTTAAAAATTCGTGGTACTTACTTGGATCAGAGAGGTTGTGCCCGATGTAGGCCTTCTTTGAATTGTCGGTATCGTCCAGCTGGACCCGGTCGAGGTTTTTGAATTTCACTTTGCAAGCTTATACGACATCCGAGTCCCTGATGACCTCTGCCGTCGGGCTGATTTTAGTTACCGATATGGCTGATTGCTATGCTTCCGTGCTTGCTCCCTTCAATTATTTGGTATGCGTACAGTCTTGGGCGATACGGTAGCATTCCTGGGCAGTACGTGGCTCACCTCGAATACTGAATATTCCCCACGGGGTGGGAAATTTGATTACCTGGTAGATGTAGTGACCCGACCGATCGTTTTGAGCTCTAGCACATTATTTAGCAGTTTGAGGCCATGAACAACTTTATTTCAGGTATTATGACTTGTACGCATGGTAAGAATTAAGTTTCGGGAAGTTCAGAGTTGATTTGGAAAAAGAATTCTCATTTCAGAAGCTTAAAGTTGAAAGAATTAACTAGGATTGGAATTTTGAGTAAACGACCTCGGAATCGGGATCTGAAGGTTCTAGCAGTTTCATATGACGATTTTGGACTTGGGCGTACGCCGGGATCGGGTTTTGGATGACCCGGGAGCATTTTGGCACCTATTGTGGAAAGTAGCATTTTGAAAGAAATTTCATAATTTTGGGTTGAAGTGCATTTCAGTGATATCGATGTTCGTTTGGGATTCCGAGTCTAGAAGCAGCACTGTATGGTGATTCTGGAGTTGGGAGCGCGATCAGAAGTTAATTCGGAGGTCCGTTGGTCATTTTGGAGCCATTTGGATAAAGATAGAAATTTGAAGGTTTTTGAGAAGTTTGACCGGAAGTGGACTTTTTAATATCGGGGTCGGAATCCGATTCCAAAAGTTGGAGTAGGTCCGTAATGTCGAATATGACTTGTGTGCAAAATTTGAGGTCAATCGGACGTGATTTGATAGGTTTAAGCATCAAAAGTAGAAGTTGAAAGTTTTAAAGTTCATAAAGCTTGGATTGGGGGTTGATTCATGATTTTAGCATTGTTTGATGTGATTTGAGGCCTCGAGCAAATCCGTAATGTGTTTTGGGACTGGTTGGTGTGATTGGTCGAGGTCCCATGGGCCTCGGGTGTGTTTTGGGTTATACCGCGCTCTTATTTGATGTTTTAACGTCGTTTCTTTGGACATAAATGGGTTCCATATTAAGCAAATGAGCTCCGAATTAAGTTTTTATTGAGCCATTAGATCCGTATCGTAATTTTGGAGTCATAGCAAAAAGAATCGTCGAATTTGGACATCGTATGAGGGAGTTATGCTCATTTTCGTGTCGAGAAAAGTGTTGGTTGATGTCATAACCGCAGATGCGGAAATTTTCCGCAAATGCGGGACCGTAGATGCGGTCAAATTTCCATAGATACAAAAACTGCTGGAGGCAGAGAGGTTTCTTTAAAAATCGAAGTTTGGCTCATTTTCACTTCATTTCTTCCATGGGAGCCGATTTTGGAGAAACTTTGGAGTGCCATTTTCATCACCAAACATGGGTAAGTGATTTCTACTAGTTTTGAGTATGTACGAGGTTTATATATGGATTTAGACTTGGAAAATTGTAGAAAACTTGAGGTTTGAGGGAAAACCTAGAAAACTAGTATTCTTGGATTTTGACCATGATTTTGGGTATGGAATTTAGAGAAAATCATATATTTGAGTTTGTGAGGCTATTGTTAAACATTATCTTCGAAAAATTTCAGATTCCGGGCAGGTAGTCCCGAGGGCGTTTTTGTCAACTTTTCGATCGGGGTTGGGAATTGCTATAAATTGGATTGTAATGAGTAATTGAATATATATTAATGGATTTGTATAATCATTGACTAGTTTTGGAGCGTTGTGTGTCTATTTAAGTCTTCGGAGGAGCGTGGAATGTCGTTGATGGATCTTCGGAGCGAGGTGAGTCTCCTTTCTTACCTTGTAAGAGGGAATTGTCCCCATAGGTGAATGAATTGGTTATGTGCTCCTATTTGTGGGGGCTACGTATGCACGAGGTGACGAGAGTCCATGCATAGCTACTATTATGCTACTGTCCGGGTAGTAGAGGACCCAAAAGCATGCAATACTTGGATTAATTGTAAACCTATTGACAGCTCGAATTGCTAAACCACATCGAATTAATAAATAAAGTTCAAAAAGGAATAAACTTCTTTTCTTAAATTGTTAAAAGAGAAAGTGGCTTTTATTTGAATAAATATTCCCTAATAAATTCTTAATTTGCTATCTGAGCATGTATTTCTATGTGTACCTGCGTCACATGCATGTTGACCGCGTCGCATGGATAGTTCGCGAGCGGGGTAATAGATGCATCTATGGTTTGCGTCGTTCGAACCTCGGCAGTACACAATTTATTTTCTGTTGGAGCGGGTCGTACACCTCGGCATGATTTGCGCTTGCTTGTATTGCTTGCCTTGAAACTTATTAAAGTTGTTATAGCCTCTTTCCGGCTTGATAATAATTGTATAAATGATAAAAAAATGAATTTGGAAATTCCCTATAAAGGAAAAATTGTTCATTTGCTTCAACCTATCGAATTATATCATGTTTATAAAAATTCGCAATTTAACATATTATTGATATATCATTATTAGACCACTAGTGGGTGTCGAAGTCGACCATCTCGTCTCTACTTCTTCGAGATTAGACGGGATACTCATTGAGTACACGTTGTTTTCGTACTCATACTACACTTCTATGCATTTTTGTTGCACAGGCATATGCATCTCTAGTGGCCTACTGGGCGTAGTAGCACGGATGACATGGAGACTTAAGTGAGCTGCACTTCTCGAGGTGATCTGCAACCAGCAGAGTCTCTTTTCTGTATTTATTTCTTTCCAATATTGTATTCCAGACGATTGTTGTATTACATTATTTCTTAGAAATTGCTCATGCACTCGTGACACCGGGTTCTGGGAGGATTTTTGAATTATTAAATATTATGTTTTGTTAAAGACTTAGCGGTTATTACTATAAATTTTATTATTCATTATTTAATGTATAAAGAAAAATGATTTTAGACAATATAAAAATTGGACGTTAATTAAGTATTTTGTTTGGTTTGCCTGACAGCGGTGTCCAGCGCCACCACGACCCTCGGTGGATTTTGGGTCGTGATAATATGGTATCAGAGCACTAGGTTCCTAGGGTCTCATGAGTCATGAGCAAGTCTAGTAGAGTCTAGCAGATCAGTACAGAGACGTCTATACTTATCCTCGGGAGGCTGAAGGACTGTTAGGAGTACTTCCCTTCTTGATTCCTCATCGTGTGATTTGATTCCTTTGAGGCTTATGCCTTTGTTTCTTTCCTACTCAATCTTATGCGATGCAAAGCGCTTGCTATTCATCAAGGATTGAAGAATTGTAATGATATTACGAATATGGTGCGGGATGTTTCTCCCTGTATAGTCGTTTGAGCTATTATCGTCGCCTTGTGGAAGGATATTTTATTATTTCAGCCCAGTAACGGTACTTCTGAGGGCTTTGAGGCTAGGCACAAGTTGCCATGATTCTTGTGAACGATTGTTCCGCAGTAGTGATATGATGGTAGGATATTGCCCACGTGTCGGGGTAGTGAATGACTTGAAGGGAAGTTTACTCAGTACATAATCTAGAGATTCAGGGGAAAGGCAATCGAGCTAAGAATGTGCAGATTTGGTATGGTAGAGTAATGAGACTTGGTACATGCGAGAGTGGTGGAGCTTTATTCTATGAGGGGATGTCGTTGTCCTAATTGAATGCACTAAGTTTGCCGGTGTTGCGATCTTTTACAATTTGCCTTTGGAGTAAGCTATTATGAAATAATATCGGAAATGCGGCTGTCAAATATCGCAGGGCGCGGTAGTTCAGGGTCGAATTAGTGTTTCTAATGTCGATGGTATGAGAAGGATGATTTTTTGAAAGGTGTAAAGTTAGTATCAATTGTGGGTTCAAGTGCCACGAAGATAGATTTTAATTAAGGCAACAACTGAGTAGCAAAGGATGAGGAAAGATGTGCAAAAAGTGTCAGACGGTGGCTAAAATTCCTAGAAGGACAGGTGTATGAAGCAAAGGTCAAGTAGTTGATTAAAGAAGTGAGTTTCCCCAAAGTGGGAGAGTAGAGGATGTTGCATATGGGCTTGGTGGTAGGATGATTATGCACCTTAAGGAGAGTTTGGAATGATTTCGGATTTTAGTGGCTGGCGATTGAAGTCTACGGGTTTAATTGGAAGTATGGGATAATATGAAACAAAGATATCGGCCGTGCGAATGTGGTTGATGATTCAGAGTATAAATAAAAAAAGGGTTTTACAGAAAGAATCCGAGAATTAAGGCGGTTTATTGCGCAAGGTTATGTCAATAAGAGATAAGGAATCCCGGTGAGTTCCAGAGTTGTGTAATAGTGGCTTCAAGCTAAGTGGAAGAGTCCCACCGCCTATGATTGGGTTGCATGGTTAACCACTTGCAAGGTTTTCTAGTTGTTAGCATATTTCTGGGTTATTTCGGCTACGGGAAAAGAACATAAGTGGTAATTTGAGCAAAGGAATTGTTAAAGGGTGCTATGGTTGGACTTATTGGCTCATGTTCAGATTTGGGGAAGGATTTAGGATTGTGCTTTGTAAAGATGCGGGCTCCAAGGGAAATGATTCTGCCAGGTGCTTCACCAATAGGGTATTCATGTGATAGAAGATTCATGGAGTTTATTATATTCGGGGCCAAGTCAGAGCGAGTGTCTCTCAACAACAGTCCTAGTGAATTCAAAGGATAAGGTGTGATGCCTAACGATATTGAGCCTATAGGTACGGTTAAGAATCAAGCTTGATGTCAGCCTATGAGAAGGGGCACAAAATTTCTATGATGTTTTGACTTGTGATGTAGCAATTGGGAGGTATGAAATAGTTTGTGGGATTTGAGATAGCATGGTCTCGTGATTCAGGGTCACTCGGGATGAGTTGGAGTGTGTTAAGTGTTGAATAGAGTTATCATTGTTTCTATGGCAATTAAGGATAAATTGGAAGAAGAGGGATTGGTTAGACATAGTAGGTATGGCGTGTTGCTGGTAGTGAGTAGTTCTTTCAGTGTGATCGAGTTATGCAAGTGAATTGTGACGGTGCGTGCGAGGCTTGTCGGCCGCCATAGTTAGTGGTATTCAGAAAGTATTCTACTGTTGTGACCTGATATGTGGAGGTGGGCCCCGAAAGGGCTATGGTGGCTTAGATCACTAATTAGAGATTTTCATGTTCTACGGTTATGAGAATTCACCTGTGTGTTGCTATGGTTCTCCTAAAGTTAGTTAAGTGAAAAGCTTTTATATGATGAAGTGTTAGCCCGATTGTGGTTCCGAAGCTATCATGAAAAGCGTGTTCTATCGTATATTGGCATGTTAGGTGCAGTGAGTTAAATAGAATTTGAAGTAAAGATCAAGGTAACAACTCGGTGTGGACAAGGATGTCACAATCTCGGATGAGCAGGAAAAGAGTTTCGGTGTTTAAGGTAAGTTGGTACTGTCTTCAGCGTCACCTGATATCGGTGTTTTGTGAAAAAGGATTTGCATCCTGATTAATGATTCTTGATCACTTTTCAGCGTTAGTGCGGCCGGTGGTTTGGATGTGCAGACCCATTATTTATTTCGGAATGTTGTGGGAGTGTGTCCCACAGGAAGATTGTATAAGTGTGACATGTAGTCACGTGATTGATTAAAGATTTAAACCAAATATGAGGATTATGGTAATATCATTAATTTGAGAATTTATGCCTGGAGGGCACTCTGTTTATTGGGTTATGGACTGTGGAGGTTCGCTGCAGTTATGAGGGTTGTTCTTATGTGTTATGAGAAAAGGGGAGTTATTATGGACCTTTGAAAGGTTATTAGCCTAGTTGGTGCAATTAGAAATTGGCTTGAGATCAGTGGATTGATTTAAATGTGAACAGGGGCTTATATCAGGCCAGATGTGTTCATCTCAGCAATATGCTCCTTATGGAAGGGAGTTGGGGTGTTATTTCGTTGTCAGCTATTTCAGGTAATGATATGTTGCGTCGTGTGAGTTGTGAGATGGCTTGGTGAATTTCTTATATGTTGAAGTTCCGCATAGAGATGAGGTTATATGAGCAGGATGGCTCTTGAGATTCAGATCATATATCGCACTTTAGTTGTGCTCAAGTTTGTGGATTATAGCATTATATGTCTCCCCAAGAATAGTATTATACACTTAGCGTGTTTATGACTGATATTTAGTATTTTGTTGTAATGAGCAATTTAGCTCGATGTACATCTCCTTATGTGAGTTCCATGTGTGGATCGGGTGGCACGCCGCCATGAGTATGTTAATTGGATCGGGTGGCACGCCGCCATGGTTGTGTTGTGTGGATCGGGTGGCACACCGCCATGGTTATGATTTCTCGGATCGGGTTGCGCGCCGCAACAGTGTGATGTTCAGTATAGTTCGCCATATTTGTTTATTGTGTTCTGTTTCCTATTTTCTGAAGGAAGCTCATATTAGTTGTGCGCCCGCGTTGCATGTATGATTCGCGAGCGGGGTAATTGAAATTCCTTTTCAGAGTCATTTTCCTTTTTGTATCGCATTCTAATTGGTAGCCTATTGGCACATTGTGGCATTATATGAGACTTTTGGTCATGTCGGGGTGGCTTATTGCCTGAGCAGTTCGTACTGGGTGAGACGAGATTATTGGATTTAGGATCAGTGTAATGTAATTACGTGAAATATATTAAGAATCAAAGATCATTATTTGGTTCAGAATGAGGTAATGTTTCTTGTCAGAAGTATAGACTCAATGATTGGTTGACTCGGCAGTTGATTATGAATTTCTGCACATCTTTTTCGTTGTGGCGGCATTGTAAGAGTTAGAGTAAGACCTGTGTGTGTCATGGGGTGCAATGGGAGCATCAGATTCGTGGAATTTTGACTAAGTTGATCAGAAAATATTATTATGGTCCGGTGAGTAAAGTGATACTAGGTGCGAATTCAGCAAAGTTATGCAGCCATGTTTGGGTACAACGTGTAGTGATTGATATGGTGATCTTATGTTGGAAACAGGTCGGGCATAGAATTTCGGATGTTGGAATTGGGATCTAATGCTTATTTGCTTGAATAAAAGGGAATATCTTCATAATTGATTGAGCTGATATGCTCAACTGAGATGTGGTAGCACGGGAAGGTGCATGAGAAGTTAAACAGTGATTTCAGACTACTTCAGTATAGTTCTCAGCACGTTCGAGGACGAACGTATGTTTAAGTGGGAGAGAATGCAATGATCCGACCAGTCGTTTTGATCTCTAGCGCATTTTTCAGCAGTCTGAGGCCATGAACAACTTCATTTCAGGTATTATGACTTGTACACGTGGTCGAAATTAAGTTTCGGGAAGTTCAGAGTGATTTAGAAAGAGAATTCTCATTTCAGAAGCTTAAAGTTGAAAGAATTAACTAGGATTGGAATTTTGAGTAAACGACCTCGGAATCGGGATCTGAAGATTCCAGCAGGTTTGTATGATGATTTCGGACTTGGGCGTATGCCCGGATCGGGATTTGGATGACCTGGGAGCGTTTTGGCGCCTATTTTGGAAAGTAGCATTTCGAAAGAAATTCCATAAGTTTGGGTTGAAGTGCAGTTCAGTGATATCGATGTTCGTTTTGGATTTTGAGTCTGGGAGTAGCTCTGTATAGTGATTCTGGAGTTGGGAGCGCGATCGGAAGTGAATTCGGATGTCCGTAGGTCATTTTGGAGCCATTTGGATAAAGATAGAAATTTGAAGGTTTTTGAGAAGTTTGACTGGAAGTGGACTTTTTGATATCGGGGTCGGAATCCGATTCTAAAAGTCGGAGTTGGTCTGTAATGTCGAAAATGACTTGTGTGCAAAATTTGAGGTCAATCGGACGTGATTTGATAGGTTTAAGCATCAAAAGTAGAAGTTGGAAGTTTTAAAGTTCATAAAGCTTGGATTGGGGGTTGATTCATGATTTTAGCATTGTTTGATGTGATTTGAGGCCTCGAGCAAGTCCGTAATGTGTTTTGGGACTGGTTGGTGCGATTGGTCGGGGTCCTGGGGCCTCGGGTGTGTTTCGGGTTGTATCACGCTCTTATTTGATGTTTCAACGTCGTTTGTTTGGACATAAAGGGGTGCCATATTAATCAAATGAGCTCCAAATTAAGTATTTATTGAGCCATTAGATCCGTATCATAATATTTGAGTCATAGCAAAAAGAATCGTCGAATTTGGACATCATATGAGGGAGTTATGCTCATTTCCGTGTCTAGAAAAGTGTTGGTTGCTGTCATAACCGCAGATGCGGAAATTTTCCGCAAATGCGAAAACTGCTGGAGACAGAGAGGTTTCTTTAAAAATCGAAGTTTGGCTCATTTTCACTTCATTTCTTCCATGGGAGCCGATTTTGGAGCAACTTTGGAGTGCCATTTTCATTACCAAGCATGAGGTAAGTGATTTCTACTAGTTTTGAGTATATACGAAGTTTATATATGGATTTAGACTTGGAAAATTGTAGAAAACTTGAGGTTTGAGGGAAAACCTAGAAAACTAGTATTCTTGGATTTTGACCACAATTTTGGGTATGGAATTTAGAGAAAATCATATAGTTGAGTTCGTGAGGCTGTGAGTAAACTTTACCTTTGAAAATTTTCGGATTCCAGGCACGTAGGCCCGAGGGCATTTTTGTCAACTTTTCGATCAGGGTTGGGAATTGCTATAAATTGGATTGTAATGAGTAATTGAGCATATATTATTGGATTTGTATAATCATTGGCTAGTTTTGGAGCGTTGTGTGTCGATTTAAGTCTTCGGAGGAGCGTGGAATGCCGGTTATGGATCTTCGGAGCGAGGTGAGACTCGTTTCTAACCTTGTAAGAGGGAATTGTCCCCATAGGTGAATTAATTGGTTATGTGCTCCTATTGGTGGGGGCTACGTACGCACGAGGTGACGAGAGTCCGTGCGCAGCTACTATTATGCTATTGTCCGGGTAGTAGAGGACCCAAAAGCATGCTATACTTGGATTAATTGTAAACCTATTGACAACTTGAATTTCTTAATCCACATCGAATTAATAAATAAAGTTCAAAAAGGATTAAACTTCTTTTCTTAAATTGTTAAAATAGAAAGTGGCTTTTATTTGAATAAATATTCCCTGATAAATTCTTAATTTGCTATTTGAGCATGTATTTCTATGTGTACCTGCATCGCATGCATGATTCGCGAGCAGGGTGATTGTTTAATTTATGTTGACCGCATCGCATGGATAGTTAGCGAGCGGGGTAATAGATGCATCTATGGTTCGCGTTGTTCGACCCTCGACAGTGCACAATTTATTTTCTGTTAGAGCGGGTCATACGCCTCGGCATGATTTGCGCATGCTTGTATTGCTTACCTTGAAACTTATTAAATTTGTTATAGCCTCTTTCTGGCTTGAGAATAATTGTATAAATGATAAAAAGAAATTTGGAAATTTCCTATAAAGGAAAAAATTTACATTTGCTTCAATCTATCGAATTATATCATGTTTATAAAAATTCGCTATTTAACATATTATTGATATATTGTTGGACCACTAGTGAGTGTCGAAGTCGACCATCTCGTCTCTACTTCTTCGAGATTAGACGGGATACTTATTGAGTACACGTTATTTTCGTACTCATACCATATTTATGTGCATTTTTGTTGCACAAGCATATGCATCTCTAGTGGCCTACTGGGCGTAGCAGCACGGATGACACAGAGACTTAGGTAAGCTGCACTTCTCGGGGCGATCCACAGCCAGCAGAGTCTCTTTTCTATATTTATTTCTGTCCAATATTGTATTCTGGACGATTGTTGTGTTACATTATTTCTTAGAAATTTCTCATGCACTCGTGACACCGGGTTCTGGGAGGATTTTTGGATTATTAAATGCTATGTTTTGTTAAAGACTTCGCGGTTATTTCTGTAAATTTTATTATTCGTTATTTAATGTATAATGAAAAATGATTTTAGACAATACAAAAATTGGAAGTTAATTAAGTATTTTGTTTGGCTTGCCTGACAGCGGTGTCCAGTGCCACCATGACCCTCAATTGATTTTGGGTCGTGACAATAGAAGCTCGAGGGAACGGCTCGCATCGCGCGTATCCAAGGACGCCCTATAATGGCGTTGTAAGCCGTTTCCTGACTCATGACGTTGAATGTGGTTTCCAACGTGAGTCCCCCTGCCAAGACTAGCAATGATATCTCTCCGGAGGTTCGCTTTACTGCATTGTTAAAACTCGTTAGTGTTATGAAACGCGGTATTATCTTATCTTCGAGCCTTATTTGCATGAGGACTCTTGGATGGATAATAAACGCGCCGCTTCCATCGTCTACCATGATTCTTTTCACATCATTATCAGTAATACGTAAAGTTATAACTAAAGCATCGTAATGAGGAAAAGATAAACCATCGGTATCAGACTTATCGACGGTGATGCTGCCTTCAAAGTCATCATACCGTTCGTGAGCGATCGTGCGCTTCAACTTGTGTGTGGTGGTGAACTTTACATGGTTGATTGCTGAGTCATCGCCACCGCCGACGATCATCTATATGGTGCGTGCTAGAGAAGGTGGTTTTGGTTGTCCTTGGGATTGGTCGCGTTCTCTGGCAAAATTTGCCCTTCCTTTGTCGCTAAGCAGCTCTTTCAGATATCCTTGGTTCAGAATTCTGACTACCTCATGTCGTAGACCTATGCAGTCTTCGGTCTTATGTCCTCTTTCCTGATGGAATTCGCGTAGGGTGTTCGACTTCCTTGCACTAGGATCTAATTTCATTTTTTGCGGCCACTGCACCTTCGTGCCCAGCTTTTTTAGTGCGTACACTATTTCTGAAGGGGAGACACAAAAGTTATGAGTAGATAATAATGGAGGCATACCTCTTTCATTTCAAAGCGGGGCGGCATGTTGGTGCACGACATCTGGATGCCTTGGAGGAGGCGGATTGGGAGCTCTAACGTAAGGCTGATGCCTTTCTCTGTTGAAGCGTGGGAGTTGTTCCCACCGCTCGTCGTTGCGTCGATCCCTTCTTACCTCTGATTGTAATGACGTTAGTCGTTGGGTTGGACCATTAAGATCGTCTTCATCCGCTCTTACTTCGGCGCAGTAGGCATTGTGAATCTCTTCCCAGTGGTGGGGGGATACTTCATGAGTCGGTTGAGCAGCTTCTTGGTTGCTTTCGGCCCGTCTGTGTTCAACCCGCTTTGGAAAGCAACGACCGCCATTCCTTCTGATACGTTCAGCAGTCCCATTCTTACCCTGTTGAAACGGCCAGGAAGTCCCTGAGTCCTTCGCCCGTTGTTTGTCTGATTGCGAAGATATCGTTGACCCTCGCTTCGGCCTTCTTTGCTCCTCCATGAGCGGTGGCGAACTTATCTCTTTGAACGTCGATATCGATCTGGATGGTTGTTGAGAGTACCATGTTAGCGCTCCTCCTGTCAAAGTTTCACCAAAATTTTTCAGCAACACGGACGACACCTGTTCTTTCGATAGGTGTTGCCTTTTACAACGGTTACATAATGGATCAGATGGTCCTTCGGATCCGTGGTCCCATCGTATATTCTCAAGTATGGGGGCATCTTGAAGGTTTTAGGGATTGGGTGAGGAGCAGCTTCCTCGCTATACGGTTGCTCGACGAACCTTCCCACATCGCATTTCGGCAGTAGCTTAGGGGCACTAGGTATTTTGTCTACCCTTTCCTGGTGCTCCTTCATTTGATCATGAAGTGCTTTATTTTTGTTCTCTATTTCTTCCATTTTCTTAAGAATGGTCGCGAGTGCACTATCACTCGCGTTGGTATCGGTGTGGGCGCTACTTGTCCGTATAACACTAGGCTCACCGGCGGCGGCATGGATTTCCGCCGTTGATGAATCTTTAATATTTTCCTGAGATGGTTTCTCGAGCATGCCACTTAGAGTGTTCGTCAACCATTCCTCTAGTAGCTTTTTGACTACTGGGGGCGTGTCCTTTGCTGCATATGTGGAGGCCCATCTTTCATGCAAGATCGTTAGATCTTCGAGTGAAGAGGGCCAGATCTCCTCCCCCGGAATACTACTAGGTGTTACATTCGCGGTATTTTCTTTACCGGCCTTGTTGAGGAGGCCTATGAGGTTGGTTGAGACATCTGCTATCATCTTCATCCTTGACTCTTTATCTGCCATTTGTTAGTTTCTATGGAGTTTGAAGGACAATGATTGTTGTTCTTGATATCCTAGATGTGAACTATGATTTCGACTACCGAAATCCCCACAGACGGCGCCAAATTATTTGACTCAAAAGCTGTTAAACACTTTTTAAGCAAAACAATTAATATAGATGAAGGGGTAAATCGTAATCGAAGATAATAGACTCTAGGATGATCTCTCTAATTGATTCGTATAGCAATAATGTAAATCAAAAGGAGGGAGAAGATGATAATCTTAGATAGATGATAGAGATAATGTTAGAGAGATGAGAGAGCAAGAGAGCTTGTATTTTCAATAAAGAATTGGATCCCTTTTACAATGCTTGGATCCCATTTATATAGTAGGGGATCCTTCTTTAAATATTAAAGGACAGAGACTAAGTACATGCTATAGAAGGGCCGACGAGATTATGGAGCCGTTCCTCCCAATACCCCTGAGTCGTCCTTCTGTCTCGGCTTGTGCATGTTCAGCAGTTGGTCGTGCTGGTGTAGGGACGTGGTTGGTCAAATTCGACCCCATACAATCAGAAAGTTTGATATATCATTAATATAACTTTCATTTATCTACTTATATGTGCAGTAGACATGTTTACTAACGAACTATTTTGATTGAAGCAATTGTAGACAATAAACTGCGTCGAAAAAATAAAATCAAGACCGAAAAATACTGCAATAATCACAATATTTTATTTCAAATATTTGGGTGTTACAATCTTTATGAATCCTCTGATTCTACCTTTTAATATAATTCAAGGTCCTTTGAGCTTGATCTTAAATTTTAATTTGATTTATCCGTCAAGAACATTTTGCTTGTTGCCACGAATTTTATCACTAACAAGTAACCTTGATCTTGAAAGCCTTGTATTTGATTTGACTTCGGTCTTGATCTTGAATACTTGAATTGTTCTTGAGCTTGAAATTGATTTGTTCTTTGTTCTTGAGCTTGATTTGTTGAACTTAAACTTGGTTGCTTGAAGCTTGAAACTTGTGGAGGAATTTGTAGCATTTGATCCACGAGCTCTTTCTTGCTTCTTTTTATAACTTTTGGTCTCTTTTCTGGATTATGAAGACCCCTATTTATAGTTGTGGGAAGGAAGAGTTGTGATAAGAACAAACTCTTTCTGCCTAATCAAATTGAAGTGTGACATGACCGTATTTGATTGGCAAGAACATGTCACTTGCACACGTGACGCGATTTCATTAGCCTTTAATGTGACTTGTCATGCCTTGCCATTTTGACACGTGGCACAATCCTATTGGCTCTTCCATTTGGCTTGGCGCGCCATGTCATTTGACACGTGACACCAAACTGGGCCTTTAGGAAAATGTCATCTTGGGCTTAATGAAGCGGGCTCATTACATTAGCCCAATTAAATGGACTAGCCCAATGGATTAAGACTTATTTATTTAAGGGGAGAAGTGCACGGTTAGTCACTAATAACACATGTATTTACTTTTAAGCCACTATTTAAAATGTCATTGGTCTTTAGCCACTACTTTAATAAACTATTCCTGCCCGGACGAAAATACCCTTCTGCTCATAAAAGTTCAGGACCAAGTGTCCTTAACTTTTGAACTTGCAACTCTAAGTTCAGGACTACATGTCCTTAACTTTTGAACTTGCAACTTTAAGTTCAGGACTTCAAGACTACATATCCTTAACTTTTAAACTTGGAACTCGAAGTTCAGGACCACCTGTCCTTAAGTTCTGTGCTTGTAACTCTAAGTTAAGGACTATTTGTCCTTAACTTTTGAACTTCAAAGTCTAAGTTCAGGACCTATTGTCCTTAACTTTTTAGCTTGTTAGTCTAAGTTCAGGACCAAGTGTCCTTAACTTTTGAACTTGTAACTGTAAGTTCAGGACCGATTATCCTTAACTTTTGGGTTTCTTAGCCTAAGTTCAGTACCTATTATCCTTAACTTTTGGGCTTCTTAGCCTAAATTCAGGACCTATTGTCCTTAAATTTTAAGCTTGTTAGTCTAAGTTCAGGACTTCAGGACCTATTGTCCTTAACTTTTGAACTTGTAACTGTAAGTTCAGGAGCTATTGTCCTTAACTTTTGAGCTTGTTAGTCTAAGTTCAGGACCAAGTGTCCTTAACTTGTGAACTTGTAACTGTAAGTTCAGGACCGATTATCCTTAACTTTTGGGTTTCTTAGCCTAAGTTCAGTACCTATTATCCTTAACTTTTGGGCTTCTTAGCCTAAATTCAGGATCTATTGTCCTTAAATTTTAAGCTTGTTAGTCTAAGTTCAGGACTTCAGGACCTATTGTCCTTAACTTTTGAACTTGTAACTGTAAGTTCAGGAGCTATTGTCCTTAACTTTTGAGCTTGTTAGTCTAAGTTCAGGACCAAGTGTCCTTAACTTTTGAACTTGTAATTCTAAGTTCAGGACCAAGTATCCTTAACTTTTGAACTTGGAACTCGAAGTTCAGGACCAAGTCTTAACTTTGGAACTTGCAACTCTAAGTTCAGGATATCAGGACTACATGTCCTCTACTTTTGAACTTGGAACTCGAAGTTCAGGACTACTTGTCCTTAATTTCTTTGCTTGTAACTCTAAGTTAAGGACTACCTGTCATTAGCTTTTGAACTTGTAACTCTAAGTTCAGGATTACATGTCCTTAAGTTTTGAATCTGAAATTCGAAGTTCAGGGCTACCTATCAAACATAGAGATTCTTTTACCACAAAATCACACCGGACTAAAAGTTTCTTCTTAAGCAGAATATTGGCAATATCTACTAGCTCCAAACTTGTGTCCGACTCCATTATGTCATTCAGTTCTGCAAGATTCCTCATGAAACTAACAAAATCTTTCCTCTGAAATACTTTACTCGTATTTCCTTCAGTGCAGCCCAACGAGACACAAAGTCCTTATGAACTTTAAGTTTCTCATCAAATTGCTGAAAGACATTGACAGAAAAGAGCTAGAAGAAAGGCTAATCTGTCTTTTTATATTAATTTTAATAGATTAGTGGCTACTTTTGCTCAGCATTAAAAATGTTGGATAAAAAATAAATACCACTTTAAAAAGTGGTCACCTCACACAATTTTTATTTTATTTAATTCATATATGTTGGACTTATATAACTAATCCAATTATATTAGCGCAATAAATTTATTTGAACTAAGAATTTAAAATATAGTTAAAATTATTTTATGGATTTAATTCTAATAAATTTTAAATGGCTACAAATACCCCATACTTCAAGACTTGTTGAGATATAGACTTGTCACAATCGAAAACGGGTCACAAAGTATTGGCTAACTTGTCAAATTTTTCGCATGCCAGAGTAGAATGCAGAGTACTATCTATGTAGTTTGTTACATAAAAGAGCCTGTTTGGATTGGCTTAAAAGCTGGTCAAACCAGCTTTTAAACCATTTTTAGATAGTGGAAGTGTTTGGCAAAACAGAAAATAGCTTAAAAAAAGTTAAAATTGGCTTTAAAAAAGTCAAAAAGCACAAGTTGGCTAATCCCAACTTTTTTTTTAGCTTAAAACCAACTATCTTTGACCAAGTATTTTACCCTCTTATCCCTAATAATATTTATTATTTCAAAAATGTCCTTCACACAAAAATTCCAATTTAACTCTAATTCTTTCCGGTTATCTATTCATGTGACTTCCTACCTTATTTCTTCATAATGTTCTTTTCTTTCTGGTTCTTCTCCAGTTGGTAACACTTGATTTGATTCACATTTTGAGTTTTTACTTTATTTTTTTTGTCCAAGGCCACTCATTTAGCTGGAATTATCTAAAGTATTTCCCAACTTTTTTCTTTTCATTTCATACTATTTTCTTATATCAATAATCATACAATTCATATGTTTCCCAGTAAGCTTAGAATTTTAAGAAATAAATAAAAAATTTACATTGTTGAAAGAAGTGAAAAATAAAAGTTCAACAATTATATTTATAAAAATTATCTTAGGTGATCAGTTCAAATATTAATTATTTTGTATTTATATTAATAAGTTTAAAATAAAATATTATAGTAATAAGATTCTTTATAGTATTAACAGCTTTAAGGATATTTCAGTCATTTTAATAGAAAAAGTGCTTACCAGCACTTGTTTACCAAATATTTCAACAGCTTTTTTCCAGCTCCAGCACTTTTATCCAAACACATAACTGTTTATTTATAAAACCAGCTCCAGCACTTAAAAAGTGCTTTTAAGCACTTGTGCTTAAAAGCTACTTTTTCTAAGTCAATGTGCTTAAAAGCTACTTTTTTAAGTCAATCCAAACGGGCTCAAAGACAAGACTTATTCAAGTCTTATTGTTAGTTTAGATTTTAATTTGACTTACAAGTTGCCACATGGCATAGATGACTTATGAGTCATTCTTGCCTTGTGGAATTTGTGCCACGTTTTTTGGAGTTACTTAATTAAGTTTTGTTCATTTATTGGTTAATCGGGTAATGTTCCGTTATCCGGTAATTAATTAATTACCCGCATAATTTAAAAATTACCATAAATTACTTAAATTTTATTTAGTTTTAAAATACTTCATATATACTTTATATATTATACTACCGTGATTATATGGTATCTTGCATGGTACTAATTCATAATTATTGGATATTATCGCTCGACCCGTATTTTATTTCAAATTGACCACTTTCAACGAAACTCGTTTTCTTTAATCCGTATACCCTCTCATTCTTCATAACACTTATTTATTGCTTGCTATAAATAACGTAAGTACGTTAACGTCAAGATGATTTTATCTCCGATTCTTCCATCGGTTAACTGAAAATAAAATTTTAACTTACAATACTTCAGGGTGCAACATCGTCGTAACTTAATACTACAAAGCGTAACATCACCGTAATGTGATACCGCGGGACGTGATATCTCACTTACGGGCTCTCATTAATTTATTTATGGCGCATTTTTCTGTACGAAATATGGGGTGTAACACTTCCATGGTAAGTTGGTGTCTTCAATGGAATGATTATATAGTCTTTTAGGAGGCTACCGATTATTTGCAATGAATCTCGGAGAGTCGTTATGTATTCGAGTTCGCCAAACCTTCAAGTTGTTGGTCTTCAAGTTGAAGTCTGCAAGTCCGCCAGCCTTTAAGTTGAAGTATTCAAGCCCTCCAAGTCCATCGGTCTTCAAGTTGAAGTCCTTAAGTTCACCAGAATTCAAGTTGAGTTGTTTAGTAGCTCCAAGTCTTTAAGTTGAGGTCTTCAAGTCTGCTAATTCTTCAAGTTGAAGTTTAAAATCCACCGCTCTTCAAGTGGACGCATCAAAGTCCGCCAAATATTCAAATCCATCAAATCATTAAGGTTGTCGATCTTCAAGTTGAAGTCTACAAATCCACCAAGTTTTTAAGTCGAAGCTTTCTAATTTTCGAATTTAAGGAGCACGTTTAAGTCCCTTTGCACCTTAAGTTAGCCCCTTTACGGGTTTGTCCTTAAAAGGAACTATGATTTTTCAATCTTAAGG
The DNA here is from genome assembly GCA_026770625.1 of Nicotiana glauca. Classification (NCBI taxonomy): domain Eukaryota; kingdom Viridiplantae; phylum Streptophyta; class Magnoliopsida; order Solanales; family Solanaceae; genus Nicotiana; species Nicotiana glauca. The sequence continues at coordinate 72,077 of MU691720.1, forward strand.
TGGGCGTTTAAGTCCTTTTGCACCTTAAGTTGGTCTCATCATGAATTTGATCATTCTATATGTTGTTGTAGATTTTGATCATCTATATGTCATGATGAATTTATCCTTCTATGGGACATCATGTTGTGTTGGGTTTTTAAGCTATTAATGCTTAAAATAGGGTGAATGGGAAATGGAGGGAAAAATAAAATATTTGAGTAATATTTGAGTTTCCCTCCTTGATTGTCCCATATGGGAAGAGGAAAAGGTTTTTCATGGGTATATAAGCAATTGCTCTTCTTCTAGCTCATAAAGAGTTGAGAAGAAGGCAAGCCTCGCGCCGTCATCGCTCGGCTCGGCTCGAATTTGGATTTGGTCAAATGATCGATCGATTGATTAATTTTTTGACCAAATTTATTTGTTAATCGTAAATATTAACAGAAATATTATTAAATATTTGGTTTAATAATAAAATATTAATATTAAAATAAATATTAATATTAAATTCAATTCAGTTATCCAATTTTCCATTTTCTGTTTTTGTAACAGAAAATTAACTACCCGTTTTGCAAAAACAACCATTCTGTAGAGTTGCACCTCTTTAGATTTCAGCCCAACTTTGTATATAAATACAAGTCCATTCTCTCAGCTTTTCCATACGAATTTTCTGAGTTCTTCTCCTTTCTTCTGCATATTTTAACTTCGAAGAAAGCAAGTGTGATTTGCTACCGAACTTTGTGTTGCCTGAAATACTGCGGTTTGAAGTACCACTACACCAATGTGTAATTCGTTCTATCCTGGAAGGAAATAATCCATAACCTTGGGTACTAGGAAGGGATTAAATTCTCTTAAGGAAACACTATGAATTCAGTGGGCTCGAATTGATTTTTATTTTATTTCATTTAGATTTTTTTTATGTTATTTTGTTTTCTCTATAATTGTTTTACAAATACAGATTACTAACATGTTGTTCGTCAACTTGGCACTCGAGGACTCTTCTCTTCTTAACCTACAACAATCAAAAAAAAAAAAAAAAAAAAAAAAACAAGTAACATGGCATGCAAAAGTAGACTAAAAATGGTATGCAAACGCTGAAAATGAAACTAACAGAATAAAGAGTATTGTATTTATAGAAGGCAATTTTTGAAGGTGAATTGCCGATGTGGGATTACATATTTTGCACTCCGGATGGGATTCGGCTACTGCAGGAATCCAAAGGCAACTCAAATTGCTATTTGGAATTGAAACGCACTGGCGGCTATACACTCAAATTGCCGATGTGAAGTTATGTAATCATCTGTGATCCAATCATTACAATAAGGAGGGAATTAATTTCCTACTGGATATGGAGATGCACTGGCGGCCACAACTTATTTTGAAATTGAAATAATAGTTTGCATGATTTTGTCTTTATCCTTATTCAAAAGTAAATGGTTATTATATTGTTCTGGTTATTTATTGGGATGTTATTTCATTTCTTAGGTCCAAAAGATCAGAAACGTTTCCTTCTTAAAAGGATTCAAGAATACGTTAAATGCACTCTTATCTTCATTTCATTCTTAGGTCCAAATGAGATCAGAAACATTTCCTTCTTAAAATGTTTCAAGAAAACGTTAAATTCTTTCTTATCTTCATTCATTCTTAAGTCCAAATACATGAGAAAGATTAGAAACATTTCCTTCTTAAAGATTCAAGAAAACATTAAACACAGAAGGTAGTTTTTGTTCCAAAAAGAAAGGGGATTTGTTGGAATGCAAGTAACGTAAAATTTTGCGGTTTTAGAACAGTACGGTGTAATCCTCGTCAAGAATAGTACACAGAATTCTTTCTTTTAGCACGGTCCAAATTATACTGAAGAAACGAGTAAATACACAGTTTTGTATAAGTTACTCTATTCAAAGAAATAGTAGAGATATCTATATTCTTGATTCCCCATGAGAATTATTATTATCTTCTGTTCATGGGTCTCAGAATAATACACAGTTGGGAAAAGTTTATCTGGAAGGAATATCGAGATTATTATGTATTTTTCATGTGCATTGAGCCATGAACAGATGGCGTTATATACGCGTATATACATAAATATATGTATATGGGATATGGGAAAAGGTTACGCCGTTATATACGCACCACCACCTGATCAGCTGGTATATGGTGATGATATTGCCCACAGTGGCTAAAATATGATTGAAACGACGTTATATACGCGTATATATGTATGTATTCAAATGGCGTTATATACGCGTATATATGTATGTGTATATATGTATATGGTATATGAGAAAGGTTATGGCGTTATATACGCACCACCACCTGATCAGCTGGTATACGATGATAATTTTGTCTACTTTGGCCGATATGATATGATGGGATATCCTCAGAGGCTAATGATGTTATAAAACATGTATCTATGCAGGACATGACATTCATATGCATATGCATGACGCTTAAAGTAATTTATAATTTACAGAGTTATCCAGACATACAGGTTGAGTCAATTATTCTATATTTCTTTTATGTCTGTTATGTACTTATTTATATGCCTTACATAATCGGTACATTATTCGTACTGACGTCCCTTTTGCCTGGAGACGATGCGTTTCATGCCTGCAGGTCCTGATAGACAGGTCGAGAGCCCTCCAAGTATTCTATCAGCTCAGCGAAAGATGTTAGTGCATTCCATTTGCTTCGAAATTGCTCGTTTGGTTAGTATGATTTAGACGTGTATTGTTTAATATGGTAGGACTCTGTCCTAACCTGTATGCTATTTATGTATTCTTAGAGGCTTGTAGACATATGTCGGTGTACGTAAAAGATTGTACGGCGTTGTCGGCCTATGTTTTGAGTTTATAAAGGATCATGTTCACCTATTAGGCCCGTATGTCATGTGTATATGATGATGTAATAAGAAAGATACGTTATGTTGGTACTCGATTGAGTAAGGTACCGAGTGCCCGTCGTGGCCCATCAGTTTGGGTCGTGAAAAAAGTGGTATCAAAACAGTTCTTTCCTAGGGATGTCTACAAGTCGTGTCTAGTAGAGTCTTGTTTATGGGGGTGTCGTGTACCACACTTATAAGTAGTAGGCTACAGGGCATTCAGAATTGTCACTCTTTCTTCTTACTCTAGATTGTGTGGTACAACTCACTTATAAGAATCCAAGTTCCGAAATTCTATTTTATTCATAATAAAACGATGCCTACATCCGGAAATAAGGTTGGAAAGAGAGATAGTTGTGGACGAGCTGAGTTAGAGGAATTGGATTTTTGTATGATGCCTACAATGAGTAAATATGAGGTCTTTAATAGATCATGGGTGTACTGAAAGGTGTGAGGTTCCTGATAAGAAACCTAAAGGCAGGAATACCTATCCATATTTATGGTAAAGGACAATGATAGATTAAGAAGATAAGTACAAGTTTCAGCAAGTAAAAGGAGCAAGGTGAAAAAGGGTACGAGGTACCCAGTAAATGAAAGTTAACAGCGTTTATAATTGAGGCAGAGGAATATAAGCTTTTTGAGTTATATTCAATAGTAACAGAGGTATACACAATTGGTAGCACACCTTCCACATATGCCCTATGGGGGTTAACAAAACTAGTATAAGAAAGATATGATGGATGAATTGATTGCGTCAATTGACATCTCCGAAGGATATTGCAAATGTGCTAATAGATCTCTTTATGAGACACCTAGATGGTGCACTCTAAAATAGTGCAGCCAGATATGAGTAATACAAAGACATGCACTATAAGCCTTAAAGGGATAAATATTACCTTAGTGTGGCTTGCGTCCCTAGTAAAGCGATAACGTTAAGCAACTTAAAGAGCCTCTAGATGGAGCAAAGGAAAGCTAAAATCGAACGAATGTTGTAGTTGAAATTTTCACAAGAAAAGGAATATGCAAAAATATTAGCAAAATCATGAGAAGAGAGATAAGGAAGCATTATGAATAAGGTGTGATACATGGAGAAAAATGGTAGAGCGTTATAGAACATATAGTCAAATGAAGGAAAAGAAGAAAGGTGATGGGCCTTAAGACAACGAAAGAGTATAGGCCATAAGGTTATATCCTCATTTTGAGAAATAAGTTCGTAACTCCAACGCGGCTACTAGAGGGAAGAGTTAATCCCCAGAGTAACAGAAATCAGTATGGATTGGTGAACAAGATAAACTAAACATAAATTAGGGATTGAGTGACTGGTGATAGTCGCCATCATAAGAACTTCAGATTTTGTTCCGCTAATAATAGAATGGACGAAAAAAGAAGATTCATGAGAAATCCAAAGAATGATCATTCAGGAAGACGCTTCCCTACCGCAAGCAATGTGAGCGAAGTTCAGCTTAAGGGACTGTATATTCCACTTATACTAAATTTTACCCTTGTGAGTAAGGGATTCTGATATCCTTGGTACGGAAGAATTACTACAAGGCAAGTAAGAGTCATCGATGATGTGAAAGGATGCAAAAGATGAAAAGGTGAAACATCAATAGGCAGGTCATCGTAGCTCCAACTCTTAGTACACCCTTAAAGGGGGAATATGGAGTGATGTGGTATTAAGTCAGAATTAAGTGGTTCTAGTGACTATGGAATGGTAAAGGAAGAATACGATAAATGAAAGAGGAATGAGATGGCACTTATCCAAATCTTATAGATACGCTAAGATTCAAGAATAGTGTGCAAGCACGACGTCAAGGAGGGAGTAAAGGTTCATGCCCGAGTTGTTATGAATAAAAAAGGATCTAGTGCGAGACGTAAGTTAAGACAAAGGAAATAACCCAAGAAAGATTACGAGGATTATAGATATGAGAATGGGCCAACGAGTAGTTAGCAATTGGCCAGGAAGATCCCAGTTATGGCTAAAGAGGAGGTTACAGACGAGTCATCGGATCGTGTAAGATAAACATAGTAGAACTCAACATGGAGAATTCAGCCCCGAAGAATATCATTATAATACTTGAGATATAGTCAAACAAGAGCCGGGGTAGTTAAAGGTATCGTATGAGTGTTATGGGGATGAAAGAAAGTGCCCCTGGAAAGGCAGTCAAAATATCAGTTCAGAAACAACCATACGAGCACAAGGGCATGGAGATAAGTAACTACGGATAAGTACAGGCAAGGAAGGACATCAGAAGGTCTGTCGAGTATATGATGTAATAAGTTCGCATCTTTACAAGAGTCAGAGAGTCCTCCCTAAGTACTATGACGAAAGACAAGCTGAGGAAATAAGGAAGAAGGCTTCAATCTCGGCACAATGACCTAAAGAGGAAATGGTCGTATGACAATAGTCTCAAAACAACATTGTATGCACTCCCTAAGAAAGTGGATCAGTGGCTAATGAACGGGGAGTAAAAATCAGAAGTGATATTTAGTATCATATAAGTCGTATTCAAATATGTGCGCACTAAGATAAGCTAAGTACGGATGCAACAAAGGGGCAAAAAGATCAGGAAAACTAATAGCTTACGTTTAAAGAAAGTTGAGATGGAACAAAAGGAATTATTCGATCTATGATCTAGAGTTGGTTATGTTATTAACGTACTTAAGGGTTCGGAGTTTTATAGATGCAGCATATACAGCTATAGAAGATCCTGGTATACGATAAGAGAAAGAATTGAGCCCAGGGCATAGACCAAGGATTGAATTGTTAGAAGATTGTATTATGGATATTTCATAACGCCCATGAAAGGCTAAGGTAATAACTAATACCATGAATCACAGATCGAAAGATAGATTAATCTTACATAAAGACTGATCAGAAGGAAGAGAAAACTAAAAGAGTTACATCAACGAAGTAAATCAGGAATCCGATTATTGGACTCAGAAGTTACAAGAATCATGATTGAGAACATAACATAATCACTCTTAATATTAGAGGTGCAAGAGAGATAGCACAACAACTATATTCTATAACGGCACTACGATAAAGCTAGTTAGAAGAAGTACCAGCCTCATAAGAAGTCAGTATGGAACTCCATTGGATTGTATAGGCACCAGAGGTGCAAGTATTATAATAGATTTTTAAATTGTGGATGTGCATTCTACCTATGTGGAAGGGAGGTTATGAAAGAAAGATAGAAGAATGTGAGGTAATATTTTAAGGTAAGTAAGGAAAATGTAAAACAACATACAAGATACTCAAACACAGAAGATTGTGAATAGTCCATATTACGGATAATGGGCTAGAAGCGCGGGGATTCATTATCTAGGAAAGATAGCAGCATCGTCGGTGGCATACCTTTCGGCCTATGGTTTCTAGATACCAAAGGTCTAATTAGAGAGTGAAAGGAGAGTTAGAGACGATGTGATATCTTGATGTTCCAGAAAATCATAAGAAAATAGGTCGCAAGCTAAATTATGATAGAACAACAAGGTTTTAGAAAGACAAGAGTAAGGATAAGAAAAGAGCAAGTGAGAAGATGATGAAAATGGATAAATCACCGGGATTAAGCCCGTGAAAACAAGGGAGCTGATGGTTCTCTAAATTATATAAAACTCAATATAGCGTGAATGAGCTCAAAGGAGTCTATGACTAGTAGCATTTAGAAGAAATGGAATGTTAACCTGGTGATAAAATGAGGACGTAATTGTGATAGATAAAAGATAGCGTTTGGGCCATTGATTGAATAATGATTTGAAGGGAAAAAAATGAAAAAAAAGGGGGAGGAAGAGAAAAGACTTTGCCGATGACACGTGATTAGAATACCCTCATAAGGTGAATCACATTGAGATACTATGAAATACGATTATGGGAATCACTTCATGTATTTCTCGATGCAACATAATCCCTAGTAGCAAGATATTACGTAAGAGGTTTCAGTTATCAGTGGTAGATTGTTGATTGAAATTGAGGTGAATCAACAATGGATGGATAAAAGTTATAAAGTATGAAATGAGGTTAGGTCGTCACTCTTAAGATGAAAAGTAATGAGGAAGCATTAAAGGACTCAGACTTATACATATGGGATAAGCAATAAAAGTACGCCGAGATTTGGTAACAGACCTCAGCAACGATAAATTAAAGTAAGAGTTATGGCAGTAAATTCATACGGATGGCTAAACGGACCTATGCGATGAGATATAGCAATATTCGTAAATCCAACAAAGTACCGAGCGAAGAACTTCAGTATACTCATAGATGCCCAAAGGACATCTTGTCAAGCTCTACATATTGGGCAGACTGACAATGTCAATATTATACAATGCTGCATGATGAAAGGTAGCAACAGTTACGAGATTAGAAGGATTCCGACTACAAGTTGTGGTATGAGAGGAGGCTTAGGGGGGGGGGGAATGCCTTGGACTTTGGGCTTATTCACAGAACATTTGCCTAGATGACAAAAGGACTACTAAAGTATTCACAAGAGCTATAGTATATGAGAACGATAAGCGCATCAGTCAACATTCGAGGACAAATGTTCCACAAGGGGAAATGATGTTACACCCCGTATTTTCGTCCAGGAAAATACGCCATAAATAAATTAATGAGATCCCGGAACTCAGATGTCGCATCCCGCAGTATTACATTACGGTGATTTTTTACTTTGTAGTATTAAGTTACGACGATGTTGCACCCTGAAGTATTGTACATTAAAATTTCGTTTTCAGTTAATCGATGGAAGAATCAGGGAAGAGATCATCTTGACGTTAACGTACTTACGTTATTTATAGCAAGCAATAAATAAGTGTTATGAAGAATAAGATGGTACACGGATTAAAGAAAACGAGTTTCTTTGAAAGTGGTCAATTTGAAATAAAATACGGGTCGAGCGATAATACCCGATAATTATGAACTAGTATCATGCAAGGTACCATATGACCAAGGTTGTATAATATATAAAGTATATAGGAAGTATTTTAAAACTAAATAAGATTTTAAGTAATTTATGGTAAATTTTAAATTATGCGGGTAATTGATTAATTATCGGATAACGGGACATTACCCGATTAACCAATAAACGGACAAAACTTAATTAAGTAACTCCAAAAAACGTGGCACAAATGCCACAAGGCAAGAATGACTCATAAGTCATCTATGCCATGTGGCAACTTATAAGACAAATTAAAATCTAAACTAAAAATAAGACTTGAATAAGTCTTGTCTTTATTTCATTTCTTAGGTCCAAAAGATCAGAAACGTTTCCTTCTTAAAAGGACTCAAGAAAACGTTAAATGCACTCTCATCTTAATTTCATTCTTAGGTCCAAATGAGATCTGAAACATTTCCTTCTTAAAATGATTCAAGAAAACGTTAAATACTTTCTTATGTTCATTCATTCTTAAATCCAAATACATGAGAAAGATTAGAAACATTTCCTTCTAAAAGATTCAAGAAAACGTTAAACACAGAAGGTTCTTTTTGTTCCAAAAAGAAAGGGGATTTGTTGGAATACTATTAACGTAGAATTTTGCGGTTCTAGAAGAGTACGGTGCAATTCACGTCAAGGATAGTACATGGAATTTTCCCTATTCCAAGTATGTTAAGGTCCTCCCTTCTTTCTTTTGGCATGGTCCAAATTATACTGAAGAAACGAGTAGATACACAGTTTTCTATAAGTTACTCTATTCCTAGAAATAGTAGGGGTGTCTATATTCTTAGTTCCCCATGAGAATTATTATTATCTTCTATTCAAGGGTCTCGGAATAATACATAGTTGGGAAAAGGTTATCTGGAAGGAATATCGAGATTATTATGTATTTTTCATGCATTTCACTTATTTATACATGGGCATTTACCCATGACCAGATGGCGTTATATAAGCGTATATATATAAATATATGTATATGGGATATGGAAAAAGGCTACACCGTTATATACGCACCACCACCTGATCAGCTTGTATATGATGATGATATTGCCCACAGTGGCTAAAATATGATTCAAACGGCGTTATATATATGTGTATATATGTATGTATTCAAACGGCGTTATATACGCGTATATATGTATGTATTCAAATGGCATTATATACGTGTATATATGTATGTATATGTATGCATATGGGATATGGGAAAGGTTTTGGAGTTATATAGATACCACCATCTGATCAGCTGGTATATAATAATGATTTTGCCCACTGTGGCCGATATGATATGATGGGATGCCCTGAGAGGCTAATGATATTATAAAACATGTACCTATACACGATATTACATTCATACGCATATGCATGACGCTTAAAGTAATTTATAATTTACAAAGTTATCTAGACATACAGGTTGATTCAATTACTATATATTTCTTCTATGTTTGTTATGTATTTATTTATGTGCCTTACATGCTCGGTACATTATTCGTACTACTGTCCCTTTTTCCTGGGGACGCTGCGTTTCATGCCCGCAAGTCTTGATAAATAGGTCGAGAGCCCTCCAAGTAGGCTATCAGTTCAGCGGAAGATGTTGTTGCGCTCCATTTGCTTCGGAGTTGCTTGTTCGGTTAGTATGATTTAGACGTGTATTGTTTAGTATGGCGGGACTCTGTCCCGACCTATATGACATTTATGTATTCTTAGAGGCTTGTAGACATATGTCGGTGTACGTAAAAGATTGTACGGCCTTGTCGGCCTATGTTTTGAGTTTATAAAGGATCATGTTGGCCTATTTGGCCCGTATGTCATGTGTATATGTTGATGTAATAAGAAAGATACGTTACGTTGGTACTCGGTTGAGTAAGGTATCGGGTGTACGTCGCGGTCCATCGGTTTGGGTCTTGACAAAAGTGGCATCAGAGCAGTTCTTTCCTAGGGATGTCTACAAGCCGTGTCTAGTAGAGTCTTGTTTATGGGTGTGTCGTGTGCCACACTTATAAGTAGGAGGCTATAGGGCATTCGGGATTGTCACTCTTTCTTCGTACTATATATCGTGTGGTAGAGCTCACTTATAAGAATCTAAGTTCCGAAATTCTATTTTATTCGTAATAAAATGATTCCTACATCCAGAAAGAAGGTTAGATAGAGAGATAGTTGTGGAAGAGCTGAGTCAGAGGAATTGGATTTTTGTATGATGCCTACAATGAGTAAATATGAGGTCTTTAGTAGATCATGGGTGTACTGAAAGGTGTAAGCTTCCTGATAAGAAGCCTAAAGGCAAGAATGTCTATCAATATTTATGGTAAAGGACAATGACACATTAAGAAGATAAGTACAAGTTTCAGCAACTAAAAGGAGCAAGGTGAAAAAGGGTACGGGGTACCCAGTAAATGAAGGTTAACAGCGTTTATAATTGAAGCAGCGGAACATAATCTTTTTGAGTTATATTCAATAGTAACAGAGGTATATACAATTGGTAGCACCCCTTCTACACATGCCGTATGAGGGTTAACAAAAGTTGTATAAGAAAGATATGATGGATGAATTGATTGCGTCAGTTGATATTTTCGAAGGGTATTGCAAATGTGGTAATAGATCTCTTTATGAGACACCGAGATGGTGCACTCTAAAATAGTGCAGCCAGATATGAGTACTACAAAGACATGCACTATAAGCCCTGAAGGGATAAATATTACGTTAGTGTGGCTCGCGTCCCTAGTAAAGCGAGAACGTTAAGCAACTTGAAGAGCCACTAGATGGAGCAAAGGAAAGCTTAAAGCGAAAGAATGTCGTAATTGAAGATTCCACAAGAAAAGGGATACGCAAAAATATTAGCAAAATAATAAGAAGAGAGATAAGGAAGCATTATGAATAAGATATGATACATGGATAAAAATGGTAGAGCTTTATAGAACATATAGTCAAATGAAGGAAAAGAATAAAGGTGATGATCTTAAGACAACGAAAGAGTATAGGCCATAAGGTTAAATCTTCATTTCGAGAAATAAGTTTGTGACTCCAACGCGACTACCAGAGGGGAGAGTTAATCCCCAGAGTGACAGAAATTAATATGGATTGGTGAACAAGATAAACTAAACATGAATTAGGGATTGAGTGACTGGTGATAGTCGCCATCACAAGAACTTCAAATTTTGTTCCGCTAATAATAGAATGGACGAAAAAAGAAGATTCATGAGAAATTCAAAGAATGATCGTTCAGGAAGACGCTTCCCTACCGCAAGCAATGTGAGCAAAGTTCACATTAAGGAACTGTATGTGCCAGTTATACTAAATTTCACACTCGTGAGTAAGGGATTCTGATATCCTTTGTACAGAAGGATTACCGCAAGGCGAGTAAGAGTCATCGATGATGTGAAAGGATGCAAAAGATGAAAAGGTGAAACATCAATAGGCAGGTCATCATATCTCCAACTCTTTGTACACCCCTAAAGGGGAGAATATGGAGTGATGTGGTATATTAAGTCAGAATTAAGTGGTTCTAGTGACTATGGAATGGTAAAGGAAGAATATGATAAATGAAAGAGGAATGAGATGAAACTTATCCAAATCTTATAGATACGCTACGATTCAAGAATAGTGTGCAAGCACGACGTCAAGGAGAGGGAGTAAAGGTTCCTGCCCGAGCTGTTATTAATAAATAAGGATCTAGTGTGAGATGTAAGTTAAGAAAAAGGAAATAAACCAAGAAAGATTACGAGGATTATAGATATGAGAATGGGCCAACGAGTAATTAGTAATTGGCCATGAAGATCCCAGTTGTGGCTAAAGAGGAGGTTACAGATGAGTCATCAGATCGTGTAAGATAAATATAGTAGAACCCAACATGGAGAATTCAGCCTCAAAAAATATAATACTTGAGATACATTCAAATAAGAGCTGGGGTAGTTAAAGGTATCGTATGAGTATTCCGGGGATAAAAGAAAGTGCCACTGGAAAGGCAGTCAAAATATCAGTTCAGAAAAAACCATACGAGCACAAGGGCGTAGAGATAAGGAACTACAGATAAGAATAGGCAAGGAAGGACATCAGAAGGTCTGTCGAGTATATGATGTAATAAGCTCGCATCTTTACAATAGTGAGAGGGTTCTCCCTAAGTACTATGACGAAAGACTAGCTGAGGAAATAAGGAAGAAGGCTTCAATATCGGCACAATGACCTAAAGAGGAAATGTTCGTATGACAGTAGTCTCAAAATAACATTGTATGCACTCCCTAAGAAAGTGGCACCTACAGTGGCTAATGAACGGGGAGTAAAAATCAGAAGTGATATTCAGGATCATATGAGTTGTATGGAATTTCAAATATGTAGCACTAAGATAAGCTAAGTACGGATGAAACAAGGGGGCAAAAAGATCAGGAAAAGTAATAGATTACGTTTAAAGAAAGCTGAGATAGATCAAAAGGAATTATTCGATCTATGATCCAGAGTTGGTTACGTTATGAACGTACTTAATGGTTCGAAGTTTTATGCATGCAGAATATACAGCCGTAGAAGATCCTGGTATACAATAAGAGATAGAATTGAGCCCGGGGCATAGACCAAGGATTGAATTGTTAGAAGATTGTATCATAGATATAATATAACGCCTATGAAAGGCTAAGGTAATAACTAATACCATGAGTCACAGATCGGAAGATAGCTTAATCCTACATAAAGACTGATCAGAAGGAAGAGGAAACTAAAAGAGTTACATCAACGAAGTAAATAAGGAATCCGATTATTGGACCCAGGAGTTTTAAGAATCATGATTGAGAACATAACATAATCACTCTTAATATTAGAGGTGCAAGAAAGATAGCACAACAACTATATTCTATAACGGCTCTACGATAAAGCTGGTTAGAGGAAGTACCAGCCTCATAAGAAGTCAGTATGAAACTCCCATCGGATTGTATAGGCACTAGAAGTGCAAGTATTATAATAGAGTTTCAAATTGTGGATGTGAATTTTACCTATGTGGAAGGGAGGTTATGAAAGAAAGATAGAAGAATGTGAGGTAATATTTTAAGGTAAGTAAGGAAAATGGAAAACAACGTCCAAGATACTCAAACACAGAAGGTTGTGAATAGTCCATACTGCGGATAATGGGCTAGAAGCACGGGGATTTAGTATCTAGGAAAGATAGCAGCGTCGTCGGTGGCATACCTTCCTGCCTATGGTTTCTAGGTACCAAAAGGTCTAATTAGAGAGTGAAAGGAGAGTTAGAGACGATGTGATTTCTTGATGTTCCAGAAAAGCATAAGGAAATCGGTCACAAGCTAAAGTATGATATAACAACAAGGTTTTAGATAGACAGGAGTAAGGATAAGAAAAGAGCAAGCGAGAAGATGATGAAAATGGATAAATCCTCGGGATTAAGCCCGTGAAAACAAGGGAGCTGATGGGTTCTCTAAATTATATAAAGCTCAGTATAGCGTGAATAAGCTCAAAATGAGTCTATGACTAGTATCATTTAGAAGAAATGGAATGTTAACCTGGTGATAAAATGAGGATGTAATTATGATAGATAAAAGATGGCGTTTGGGCCGTTAATGAATAATGATTTCAAGGAAAAAAAAGAAAAAAAGGGGGGG
>MU691720.1:87276-106993 GCA_026770625.1 Nicotiana glauca
GGGGGGGGGGGGGGGGGAGGAAGAGAAAAGATTTTGTGGATGACACATGATTAGAATACTCTCATAAAGTGAATCACACTGAGATACTATGAGATACGATTATGGGAATCACTTCATGTATTTCTCGATGCAACATAATCTCTAGTAGCAAGATATTACGTAAGAGGTTTCAGTTATCAGTGGTGGATTATAGATTGATATTAAGGGGAATCAATAATCTATGGATAAAAATTACAAAGTAGGAAATGAGGTTAGGTCGTCACCTTTAAGATGAACAGTAATGAGGAAGCATTAAATGACTTAGACTTATACAAATGGGATAAGCAATAATAGTAAGCCGGGATTTGGTAACAGATCTCAGCAACATTAAATTAAAGTAAGAGTTATGGCAGTAAATACATACGGATGGCTAAACAGACCTATGCGATGAGATATAGAAATATTCGTAAATCCAACAAAGTACCGAGCGAAAAACTTCAGTATACTCATAGATGCCCAAAGTACATCTTGTCAAGCTCTACATGTGAAGCCTATAGATTGGGCAGACTGACAATGTCAAAATTATACAATGCTGCATGATGAAAGGTAGCAACAGTTACGAGATTGGAAAGATTCCGACTAGAAGTTGTGGTATGAGAAGGAGGCCTAAGGAAGGGAATGCCTTGGACTTTGGACTTACTCACAGAACAGTTGCCTAGAAGACAAAAGGACTACTAAAGTATTTGCAAGAGCTATGGGATATGAGAACGATAAGCGCATCAGTCAACATTCGAGGACGAATGTTCCAAAAGGGGGAATGATGTTACACCCCATATTTTCGTACACGAAAATACGCTATAAATAAATTAATGAGAGCCCGAAAGTGAGATGTCACGTCCCGCAATATTACATTACGGTGATTTTACGCTTTATAGTATTAAGTTACGACGATGTTGCACCCTGAAGTATTGTACGTTAAAACTTTGTTTTCAGTTAACCGATAGAAGAATCAGGGATGAGATCATCTTGACGTTAACGTACTTACGTTATTTATAGCAAGCAATAAATAAGTGTTATGAAGAATAAGAGGGTACACGGATTAAAGAAAATCAGTTTCGTTGAAAGTGGTCAATTTGAAATAAAATACGGGTCGAGCGATAATATACGATAATTATAAAGTAGTACCATGCAAGGTACCATATGACCACGGTAGTATAACATATAAAGTATATATGAGTTTTAAAATTAAATAGAATTTGAAGTAATTTATAGTAATTTTTAAATTATGCGGGTAATTGATTAATTACCGGATAACGAGACTTTACCCGACTAACCAATAAACGGACAAAACTTAATTAAGTAACTCCAAAAAACGTGGCACAAATGCCACAAGGCAAGAATGACTCATAAGTCATCTATGCCATGTGGCAACTTATAAGTCAAATAAAAATTTAAACTAAAAATAAGACTTGAATAAGTCTTGTCTTTATTTCATTTCTTAGGTCCAAAAGATCAGAAACGTTTCCTTCTTAAAAGGATCCAAGAAAACGTTAAATGCACTCTTATCTTCATTTCATTCTTAGGTCCAAATGAGATCAGAAACATTTCCTTCTTAAAATGATTCAAGAAAACGTTAAATACTTTCTTATCTTCATTCATTCTTAAGTCCAAATACATGAGAAAGATTAGAAACATTTCCTTCTTAAAGATTCAGGAAAACGTTAAACACAGAAGGTAGTTTTTGTTCCAAAAAGAAAGGGGGTTTGTTGGAATACTAGTAACGTGGAATTTTGCGGTTCTATAAGAGTACGGTGCAATTTTCGCAAGAATAGTACTCGAAATTTTTACCATTTCAGGTATGTTAAGGTCCTCCCTTCTTTCTTTTGGCATGGTCCAAATTATACTGATTAAACGAGTAGATACACAGTTTTCTATAAGTTACTCTATTTATAGAAATAGCAGGGATGTCTATATTTTTGATTCCCAATGAGAATTATTATTATCTTCTATTCATGGCTCTCGGAATAATACGCACTTGGAAAAAGTTTATCCGGAAGGAATATCGAGATTATTATGTATTTTTCATACATTTCACTCATTTATACGTGTGCATTTACCCACGATCAGATGACGTTGTATACGCGTATATATTTAAATATATGTATATGGGATATGGGAAAAGGCTACGCGGTTATATACGCACCACCACCTGATCAGCTTGTATATGATGATGATATTGCCCACAATGGCTAAAATATGATTCAAACGGTGTTATATGCGCGTATATATATGTATGTATTCAAACGGTGTTATATATATATATATATATATATATATATATATATATATATATATATGTATGTATGTATGTATGTATGTATGTATTCAAACGGCATTTTTATACGCGTATATATGTATGTATATATATATATATATATATGAGATATGGGAAAGGTTATGGCGTTATATACTACCACCACTTGATCAGTTGGTATACGATGATGATTTTGCCTACTGTGGCCGATATGATATGATGGGATGCCCTCAGAGGCTAATGATGTTATAAAACATGTACCTATGCACGACATGACATTCATACGCATATGCATGACGCTTAAAGTAATTTATAATTTACAGAATTATCCAGACATACATGTTGAGTCAATTACTCTATATTTCTTCCATGTCTGTTATGTACTTATTTATGTGCCTTACATACTCGATACATTATTTGTACTGACGTCCCTTTTGCCTGGGAACACTGTGTTTTATGCCCGCAGGTCCTGCGAGATAGGTTGAGAGCCCTCCAAGTGGGCTATCAGCTCAGTGGAAGATGTTGGTGCGCTCCATTTGATTCGGAGTTGCTTGTTTGGTTAGTATAATTTAGACATGTATTGTTTGGTATGGCGGGACTCTGTCCCGACCCATATGACATTTATGTATTCTTAGAGGCATGTAGACATATGTCGTGTACATAAAAAATTGTACGGCCTTGTCGGCCTATGTTTTGAGTTTATAAAGGATCATGGTGGCCTATTAGGCCCGTGTGTCATTTGTATATGATGATGTAATAAGAAAGATACGTTACGTTGTTACTCGGTTAAGTAAGGTACCGGGTGCCCGTCACGGCCCATTTTTGCTCGTGATAGGAAGTTTGCCCCTTTATATCAAATGGGATCTAAAGTTCAACAGAGAAATGGTATTTCAGCCCGACTTTCAAGTGTGGATTTAATTCCATCATACTTCACTCGGACAACAATTGGGGAACTATTTATCTTTTGAAATTATGCAACTGAATTCAGAATGAAACTCTAAGCTACCTATGTACCTCGGTGAAGAGGATCATGCCATACCGTAATTCAGATTTGGTAATTTTTTTATTTTATTTTTATTTTTTTATGTATTAATATTTTCCTAGGCCGCCTCTTTCGAGGTTTTCAACCTAGCGGACTCTTTTATTTCTGTGTGGGCCGTACACAATTTAGACTCATGCGGGCTAGGAATATAGGAATATGCAGTTTAGGCTCATGCGTCAAGGAGCGTTGCAATTTTAAGGATAATACTTCTTTAAAAACTTGCCATTTATAGGGCTGATTCTCATGTCATCTATATCAACCAACTCGTAAGCCCCACTTGAATAAGCTTCGTGCACGACATATGGCCCATCCCATTTTAAAGTAAACTTTCCTACAGGTTTATGAGAAGTAATTATGGGTCTTCGTGCGGCAAGGACTTGATCTCCTACTTGAAAGGATCTTGGGCGAACTCTTTTATTGAAGGCCCGAGACAATCGAGCTTTATAACATCCAAGACTCTGTTGAGCTTCCAACCTTTTCTTATCAAGAGCCTCCAACTCAGCTAATCAAAGTCGAGCATTTTCTTCATTAGTGATCCCTTCTTGAATATCCAATTGTAATGAATGTATTTGACGCTCAAGTGGCAAGACGACTTCGACTCCATAAATGAATGAATAAGGAGTCGGTTGTGTTGGCGTGCGGTGAGTCATCCTATATGCCCATAGAGCTTCTTCCACATGGTCATTCCAGTCTCGTTTGGATTTCGAGACGACTTTCTTTAACAAGTTGCATAGAGTTCTTTTAAATGCCTCAGCTAGACCATTGGCGGCAACATTGTACATCGAAGAGTTACATTGCTTGAAGCCAAAGAGATCACAAATCTTGTTCATCAACCTATTATCGAATGGCTTTTCATTATCCATTATTATGTAACGAGGAATGCCAAAGCGATAAATAATATTTACTCGGATGAAACTTACAACATTTTTCATCTTTACTTCTTTAAAAGCAACAAATTCAACCAATTTTGAGAAGTAGTCAGTTGCAGCCAAGATGTTTAGGTGTCCACTAGAGGACTTTAGCAGTGGTCCAACAATATCCAACCCCCAAGGATCAAACTCCAAAGATGCAACAGTCGGATGTAACACTTTAGGAGGTTGATGAATAAAATTTGCATGGAATTGACAAGCCTTGTATCTTCGAGCGTAGTCCAATCAATATTTTACCATCGTTGGCCAATAATATCCGATACTTTTTATATCGAAGTGGAGCTTTGGTCCATACTGGTGTGACCCACATACCCCAGAATGTGCCTCTTGCAAAGCTTGGAGTGTTTCTTCTTCCCCTAAGCATTGCAAGAGTACTCCTTCAAATGACATTCTGTATAGAGTATCTTTGTAGTAAAGGAAGACAGATATGCGACGACGGGTTTAAGTTCATATCCGCGGACTTTCTGGAAGTATCCCATAGCATAAGTAGTTGATAATGGGTTATCGCCATTCTTCTTTCTCAACTTCAGAAACAAAGACAATATGCTTGAGTTCATTTTCATCATCTTCAGCCTCATTTGGCGGCGGTACTACCCATTTTTGGCAGACAGTAACTTGCGCTTGATCAGGAAGGATTAACGATGAAGCTAGGGCAGCTAAACCATAGGCATTCTTATTTTCTTTCCTTGGCACATGATGAATAGTCACATTACCGAGCCACCCAATTAATTTTTTAGCATAATCATGATATGGGCATAGTTCAGGCTTCTTGACCTTGTAACTACCTAAGAGCTGATTGACCACTAACTGAGAGTCACCAAAGACTTGCAATTGCAACCGCTTCATTTCGACAGCCATTTTGAGCCCAAGTATTAGTTCTTGATACTCAACAATATTATTAGAGCAGAGTTGCGTCAACGTAAAAGAGTAGGGTAGAACTCCACCTTGAGAAGTGACAAATACTACACCAGTACCAACTCTTCCACGATGTGCAGCACCATTAAAGTACATCTTCCATGGAGGCTGAACTTCAATGACCATGGCATCCTCAACAGGTAATTCATTTCTTAGCTCCCAATCATCAGGTATAGGGTGATCTGCCAAGAAGTCTGCTAACTCTTTTCCTTTTATAGCCTTTTGAGGGATGTACATGATTTCAAATTGTTGAAATTGGAGGTACCACCTTGCTAGTCGATCATTAAGGACAGGTTTTGACATTACGAACTTGATGGGATTTGCTCTAGAAACCAAACGAATGACATGAGGTTGAAAGTAGTGCTTTAACTTTTGGATTGAGAAGACTAGCACCAAACATAACTTTTCAATTGGCTAATAGTTCAGCTCATTTGGTGTCATCATCCTGCTTAAGTAGTAAAGGGAGTTTTCTTTCCCTTCACTATTTTCTTGGGCCAACAGAGCTCCAACAGACCTTTCTTATGCTGATATGTATAGTATCAGCGACTTTCCAAGTATATGGGTTGCCAAAACCGAAGGCTTCATCAAGTAGGATTAATTCTCTCAAAGGCATTGCTTCATGCTTTGTCCCATTTGAAAGGGACACCTTTCTTCATAAGGCGACTGAATGGTTGGCACCTCCTAGCTTGGTTTGAGATGAATCTCCTAACGTATGCTATCTTTCCTTGCAGACTTTTCAATTCATGAATATTACGGAGCACGGGCATTTTCAAGATTGTATCTACTTTAGCTTGATCTATTACAATCCCTCGATGTTGGATAAAGAAACCCAGGAACTTTCTGGAGGTAACTCCAAAGCATTTTAATGGATTCATCCTAAGTTGGTATCTCCGGAGCAACTCAAACACCATTCTCAAGTCTTTCAAGTGGTCGCTTTTATTTCTTAATTTTACCACTAAGTCATCAACATAGCATTCCAGATTCTTGTGGAGAAGCTCATCAAAGATATTCTGCATAGCTCTTTGGTAAGTAGCACCAGCGTTCTTCAAGCCAAAAGACATTACCTTGTAGCAATAAATACTCTTGGGGGTACGGAATGCAGTAAGCTCTTCATCTTTTGAAGCTATGCGAATTTGGTTAGAACCTGATGAACCATCCATAAATGACATTGCCTCGTGCCTAGTAGTAGCATCGATCCTCAATTCTGGAATGGGAATCGGGAATTCTTCTTTCGGACACGCATTGTTAAGATCCCTAAAGACAATGCACACTCGAATCTGGCCATTTTTCTTCCTTACAAGGATAATACTTAAAACCCATGTCGGGTATTTAACTTCACGAATAAATCCAGCTTCGATGAGTTTGTTAACTTCGGTTTCAATCAAGGGAACCAAGTCCGGCCTATAGTCCCTTTGAGCTTGTTTAATAGGGCGAGCGCCATTTTTTACTGCAAGGTGATGGACTGCTACTTTCGGGTCCAAGCCAGGCATTTCTTTGTAACTCCAAGTAAAGAAATCCCTGAACTCCTTGAGTAACTCAATATAAGTCCTCTCTTCATCAACTTCTAGTAAAACACTTAGGTAGGTGGGTCTTGGTTCTTCATCGGTGCCAAGGTTAACTTCTTTTAAGGCATCAACTGTCGTCTTCACTCCTTCTTCAAGTTCAGGTGGATCATATTTTACATCTTTATCTTCTTGAGGATCCCCATCGTTGAAGTATATGTGATAACATGATAAAATATCCTCCAATTCTACATTATCCTCCATTGAAGACGGAACACCATTCTCGCCTTGTACAGTAACATGATATGAAGAACCTACACTTTCTTCATCTTCATCACATTACTTAGTGTAGATCATAGTATATGTCTTTACTTTCAGTTCTTCTTTACATGAAACCACAAGTTTTGTTTGTCGCCTCATTCTAGAAGGAACCAAACTTTGGAAATCCTTAGAGGTCTTCTGGATTTTGGGTGAAGCAGGTGTTCTTATGCTTTGAAAATTTCTTTGGAACTTGCTCCCCTTCTTTCATGGACCTGATCTTTCAAACATGGAAGCCCTCACAGGTGATTTTCCAAGTCGATCAAAGATAGAAGGCTTGTTAGAAGCAGCCGATTCATCTTCTACAATGATATAATTTCTGCTCGCCCTTCTTATAGAGATGCGCCCTGGTAATGGTTGCTTGTATCCCAAACCTTCACGTGGTTGTCTCATTGTAGCTTCTGATGGTAGCTTCCCTAACTTTGACGGCTCATTAAGATTGTATCCAGCTTTTGCAAATAGCCTGTAAGCGTTATGATCAAAACCTTCATATGTTCGCTTTACAGGGAGTGCCACACTATGCAAACGATTTTGGGCCACAAACCCTGCAAGTGGCTTTGAAGACAACTTTACTGCCTCAATTCATTTTAGCGGAAGAGTTAACTCCTTTAGCATGTTAGTTTGGAGATTAGATGATTCACCTTCATCTTTCTTCCTTTTAGGGACATATCAGAGCACGAGACTTACTTTCTTTCCATAAGACGCAATATCCCCTCTATGAGATTTATTCGCGTTGGCCTGTACCTCCTCAGTAGCAACTTTGGATTTACTAATAGTCACCTAGCTCTTTTTAGTTACGGGCTCGTCATTCTTTCTTTTTATGCCATCATCAACTTTTATCTCCTTCATAATGCAGTTCTTCAAGTAGAACTTTGCATCGGCGAAGTATGACTCTGCCCCTGTGAATGGCTCATTATCAACAACTATCTTCTTCTCGACTTCATCCTTGTAGTATTTTAGACATTGATGGTAGGTAGATGGAACTACTTTATTCTCATGTATCCAAGGCCTTCCAAGCAAGACATTGTATGAAGTCTTTGCATAGACTACATGCAGCCATGCACTTGATTGCATATCTTCAATGGTGATTTCCAGCCTGATCGCGCCTACAACTCTTTTCCCCCCTTGGTTGAATCCTTGAATCATCACACGACTTTTCGAGAGTTTGTCCATGGGAATACCAAGTTCTTTAACAGAGCGAATTGGCAAGATGTTTACTGAAGAGATCAACATAAATTTGATTTACCCTTTCATCGCACATATAGCCAACTAGGTATGGGCAGTTATAAGGAGTGTCACCAAGTATAACATCGTCATTCATGAACGTGAATTTTTCCTCACAAGCATTAACTTCTTGAGGAGTGGACTTGGGGAGCTTTTCCGAAGATGGTGCCAACGGTAGGTCATCACTCTTTTCTTCCCCTTTGTTAGCATGGAAACAAGATACATCAATGCCCTCATAGGGAATCTTCGTACGGAACCAACTTGGTGAGAACTCCTCTAAGGTTACTGGATGTCATGGCTTTTGAGGACGGTGCACCTCCACTTTTTCTTTCTTCAAATACTTAACTGGATTCCATCTCCTTGGTATTTTTACCATCATTTTCCTTGTTGGTTGTTCTATTGACTTTGTGGGCTCCTTTTGTGGAGCCTACAACGAGTCACCAATGTCCAACCGTCATCATCATCATGGTGGTCTACTTCGACTTTGTTATTCTCCAGTAATTCTTCATTTTTGATTTCTTTTAAACTGCATAGCTCATCTACACTGAATGAGCCAAAGGTGATAGAGACTTGGTTCGCACTTTCCTTCTCATCTTCAAGCACGGTCTTCTTTTTACGGGCCAAGTCCATAACTTTGTCCTTGAAGACAGAATACTTCTCCAGAGGTTGGCTTACAAGTCGGTGATATTTGCAGTAATTTGGGTCATTCGTTTTCCCAGCTTCATTTGGTCTCTTCATCTCTGGAAGCTCAATAAGATTTAACTCGGGGAGTTCTTCAAAAATGGCCGGCACATCAGAATCCAAAAATGGGTATGGTTTCTCTTGCATTTCTTTTGGAGTAAACTTTCCACTATGGCTTATCTTGAAAAGAAGTGGATTTCATACTCTGATTCTTGCTCACCTTCGTTGTGAACTTCATAGGTGATATGTTGACATTCATAGCTTCTTTATTTTAAGATTTGGGTACGAACTTTTTCTTGACTTCTTGCTTGTCGTTCCCTTTGCGATCCTCATAGATAGGAAACCTTTCATTTCCAGTGGAGGCCATGCTCAACTCCATGTCATGGGCACGAGTCGCAAGTTCTTCAAATATGCCAAGCTTGATACCTTGCAAGATGTAGCGTAATCCCCAATGCATGTCTTGGATGCACATCTCTATGCCCGAAGCTTCACTAAGCCTGTCTTTGCAGTTGAGGCTTGCATTCCTCGAACAATTGATAAAGTCGATAATTAGTTTACCCTTTCATTGACGAGTATTTGTAAGTTTTATCATACTCACAGTATGTCTCGTGCTATAAAAGAGATTGAGGAATTCTTGCTCTAACATATCCCAACTATCAATAGATCCGGCCTCGAGGTCCGTGTACCAATCAAAAGCATTTCCTTTTAATGAGCAGACAAACTGCTTGACGAGGTAATCTCCATAAGTTCCAGTATTGTTTCATGTCTCAAAGCGCGCCACATGTTGCTTTGGATTGCCTTTGCCATCAAACTGTTGTAATTTTAAGGTTGATAGCCAGCAGACATTTTCAACATATCGATCCTTGAAGTGTACGACTTTGCTTAGGTAAAGGAGGACTTGGAAGCGACTTCATATTTGTTTTTTTATAGTCCCTTCAGTGAACTCCTTTAGTTGATTGATCAGAATCATCCCTTCTGAAGAGACTGGAATTTCCTTAGTGGATGCAACTTGTCATGGGGAAGGATCAATCTCTTGAACTTCTAGGGGTTTGCCAGGTGCATAGGTGAATTCTTCTTCCATCAAGATTCTCACCTTGTCTGTTAGCATGTCAATTCTAGCCTCTTGATTTTGCATGCATTTGATCGAGCTTGCGATTGCGTCCATCAAGTTTGCCAACTGCTCCTCCACAGATGAAGTGTTTGTCACCATGGCTTGAATGATTTGTTGTGGACGATGGAGAGTAGCATGGATTGTCACACAGATTGATCCTTGATTGTATCATGCGATGTGGTGTAAGTGGGGAGGATCCATCACTTGAAGCATCATCATCTTCCTGCACAGCAGAGTGCTTAGATCCGGAGAGACCAAGTAGAGCAAGCGTTTTCTTGAACTTTTCAGCAATATCGCTTCCTACTTCGGGTGCGTTTGTGGAAGATCTTGCTCTTTTTGAGGATGAAGATCCGAAAACAAGGGTAGATGCGGATGGCACTTGGGTGCTTGTTGTCCTTACGAGCTCGCTTTGTTCCTCGTAACTGGTCCAAAGCTTCCTAAGGTAACTTCAAGTATGTTTTCCAAATCAACATGGAACCTGGAATTAGCATCCTTGGTGGAAGTTGAACTGGAGTTGATTTTCTTTGAAGTCATTTCAATGTTCCTGAACTTTGGTGATTGAAAGTTGAGATGAGAGGTAGAGATTTTCCCACTGGTCGTGCCAGAATTTGTAGCAATAAATTGCGTAGAGAAAATAAAATCAAGACCGAAAAATATTGCAATAATTGTAGTATTTTATTTCGAATATTGGAGTGTTACAATCTCTATATCCTCTGACTCTACTTTTCAATATAATTCAAGGGCCTTTGAGCTCGATCTTGAATTATAATTTGATTTATCCGTCACGAACACTTTGATTGTTTTCACGAATTTTATCACGAACAAGTAGCGTTGATTTGACTTCGTTCTTGATCTTGAATACTTGAATTGTTCTTGAGATTGAACTTGATTTGTTCTTCGTTCTTGAACTTGAACTTGATTTCTTGAACTTGAACTTGAACTTGGTTGCTTGAAACTTGAAACTTGTGGAGGAATTTGCAGCATTTGATTCGCGAGCTCTTTCTTGCTTCTTGTTATAACTTCTGGTCTCTTTTCTGGGTTATGAAGACCCCTATTTATAGTTGTGGGAGGGAAGAGTTGTGATAAGATCAAACGCTTTCTGACCAATCAAATTGAAGTATGACATGGCCACATTTGATCGGCCAGAACATGTCACTTGCACACGTGGCGTGATTTCATTAGTTTTAATGTGACTTGTCATGCCTTGTCATTTTGACACGTGGCACAATCCTATTGACTCTTCCATTTGACTTTACACGCCACGTCATTTGACACATGGCACCAAACTTGGCATGTAGGAAGATGTCATCTTGGGCTTAATGAAGTGGGCTCATCACTTTAGCCCAATTAAATAGACTAGCCCAATGGATTAGGACTTATTTCTTTATTCAATCCATATATGTTGGACTTATATAACTAATCCCAATTATATTAGCCCAATAAATTTATGTGAACTAATATATCTTGAATTTAAAATATAGTCCAAATTATTTTACGAATTTAATTCCAATAAATTTAAATGCCTACAACAATAATTCATAGGATTTCATAATATCATAATGAAATTTTTTTAAAACTAATTTTTCAAGGGGGCTGACGGTTGACTTTATAATATTAACATGAGTTAACCCCGTCTAAATTTTTCTCCAACACCCAAGTCTAGTTAACAATAACAAAATGTAGATAAGCAGAAATGACAGATAGGCCTTAGGTCATATATATCAAGAAAGCTCTCTGGTTTCCCAATTGACAGGAATAACAGCTAGCTGGGGAGATGTGATTTGTCCTTATTAAATCTAGAGTTCAAAAATTAAATCTAGAGTTCAAAACTGTTGTATCTAGCTAGAGTTCAGACCACGTCTAAAGCTTGATGAAAACTTCTAACTGTTGAATTCAATAAGTCTTAACATTTAGGTAGTAAAGTTTGAACTTGCTTATAAGAGTTGCATTCAAACGTTGATACTCTTAATAAAATAACTCCAATTTCGAAAGAAGGATTTAATTTTTATGCATTGATAGAGTAATGAACTTTTACGATATCAATATTATTTAACCTACTATACTAGCATATAAACTTAGTAATTGCATGCATGTATTGTAGGTTACAAAGCATTATGTGCTAAATAAAATTATTTGTAATTAATTTTAAGTGATTTAGTTGGAGATCGACCGAACAGAATTTGAAATATATGGATTTCTACAACGACCTCAAGTTAATATTACACTAATAAGTCTCTCAAGTAAATATTACACTAATACTGTACCAAAGCTATTAGGTTTACGTAAACCTATAACAGTATTACTTCAGCACCACCAAATTGTATTGAAAACAAGGAACTAAGTGATTACAATGAAAGCAACATGAACGACTCAAATTGAAAAATAACAATAACTGGGAACTAGAACAACAGAGAAGAACGGGATGAGAAATTAGAAAAATATTGAGATGAGAAAATCAGAAGGTTCACACCACATATTGCCTGCCTATTCCTTAGTGGTATTACCTGTTTACTAACTCTCATTTCCAGCAAATTCTTAATCACGTGTTCAGCCCTTGCCCACTATGAAATCTGTTAGCTTTGTTGGAATCTTCCTCATGTGCGTGCTTCTACGCGTGGTGTCATTTTGCCACTGCTTGCTGTCATCCCTCGTGGCAACTTGGTCAGCATCCTTATCAGCATTTGACTCTACCTGGTTCACAACAATACCCACATCCATAAAATGAACCTTGTCCTCAAGGTTCAGAGCAGGTGGAAGTATATCAGAAGAGAAATCGATCAATGGAAGCGGGTTGATCTGTTCAGGAGGTTCTCCACTGAGCATAGAGATATGGAAAACCAGGTGAATCTTAGCTGCATCTGGTAAGTCCAGCTTATAGGCCACTTCCCCAATTCTCTTGATGACTTTGAATGGTTCGAAATATCTATGACCTAACTTATGATGTTGCTGGGAACGCACTGAGTGTTGGCGATATGGCTTGATCTTCACAAACACCAAGTCTCCAAACTGAAACGTGGCTTCTTTACGACTCTTATCAGCATTCATTTTCATTCTTACCTGAGCCTTGGCCAGATTATGTTTCAACAGGTCCATGACTTCGTCTCTTTGCAAGAGAAACTGCTCCACCAAGTCACTAGGACTATCGCCGATGACATAACGAGCTATAGTAGGAGGCTTTCGGCCATACAATGCCTCAAAAGGTTTCATTCCAGCTGAAGTTTGTAGGGAAGTATTATACCAAAACTCTGCCCATGGAAGCATGGCAACCCAATTCTTAAGAGTATCAGCCACAAAGCAACGTAAGTATTTATCCACATATTTGTTTAGAGCCTCTGATTGCTCATCTATCTGTGGGTGATATGCGGTGCTCATGGCTAACGTAGTTCCCTGTAGGCGGTGTATTTCTTTCCAAAAGAGGTGGATAAACCTAGGGTCACAGTCAGTGACTATAGAGCGAGGAGGACTATGTAATCTAATGATTCCAACTACAAAGGCAGCAGCAACAGAGACTGCGGTAAAGGACGAGAGCAGAGGAATAAAGTGCCCGTATTTGGTCAGTCAGTCCACTACTGTCATTATTGTAGTCTTCCCTCTTGTACTCGGAAGGCACATAATGAAATCCAAAGCTATGTCTTCAAAAACTAACTCCGGAACTGGTAGGGGTTGAAGCAAACCTGCGGGGTGGTGATGGGTATCTTTCATTTGCTAGTAGGTTTGGCAAGAAGAAACAAAGACCCGAACATCCCTTTTCATGTGTTTCAGAAAAAATTAGAAGCTAGACGGTGATAAGTTCGAGCCACTCCAGCGTCCTCTCCTATAGAGGACGAATGAAATTCAATTAGTAGTTGTTGGCGCAGAGGTGAATCAGTAGGAATAACCAAGCGCCCTTTAAAAAATAATAAACCATCGCGGAAGCTGTAACCGTTGGTCAAGTCTGGATCTTGAGCAAAAGACTGTTGGATGGCTATTAATTCCGAATGGACCTTAGTTCCGTCCGTAAACTTGGAACACACCCCGTAATAGCCATACATGCCGCTTCCGGCACTCATGAAAAAGCCTCCATTTTGCTTTCCTGGACGATAGATAATAGAGAAGTCATATCCAACTAACTTGCTCAATCACTTCTGTTGCTCAGGAGTTTGGATAGTTTGCTTGGTAAGGTTCCTAAGGGCTTGCTAGTCAGTGTAAATTGTGAACCAACATCCCAGCAAATATTGGCGTCATTTGCTTACTGCTTGTATGATGGCAAATATTTCTCTATGATATGTGGAAGCTTGTTGCATCCTAAGGCTAAGTTTCTGGCTGAAGAAAGCCACATGATGTCTTTTTTGGGATAAAATTATTCCTATGCCAACTCCTTATGCATCTGTTTCTAGAGTAAATTCTTGGAAAAAATTTGGAAGAGCCAAGTTAGGTGTGAAGCTAAGGCACATTTTGAGCTTATCAAAAGCAACTTGTAGTTTTGGTGACCATTGAAATGCATCTTTGCACAACAAATTAGTTAGAGGGGATGCTACAGATGCATAATGATGAATAAAACGAAGATAGTATCCCGCGAGCCCCAAAAATCCACGCACCTCTTTCACCGAACGGGGCTGCGGCCATTGTTTAATGGTTGTGATCTTTTCTGGGTCAACTGCTAAGCCAGTGTGCGAGATGACATGACCCAAATAGTCAACAGATTGTTGACCAAACACGTATTTGGATCGCTTGGCCACTAATTATGATCCTGCAAGATCTGCACGACAAAGCGAAGATGTTCTAGGTGCTCCGACCAACTGGGGCTATAAACCAGGATGTCGTCAAACAACACAAAGACAAAGTGACACAGAAATGGCCGAAAAACATCATTCATAGTGGCTTGAAAGGTTGATGGGGCATTTGAGAGTCCAAACAGCATAACTAAGAATTCATAATGACCGTCGTGTGTGCGAAATGCTATTTTCTCCACGTCCTCAGGTCGGACTCTAATCTGATGATACCCGGATAGGAGGTCCAACTTGGAGAAAACATTGGCACCATACAACTCATCAAACAGTTCGTCAATAGTTGGAATGGGAAATCTATCACGAACTGTGACTGCATTCAACGCCCGATAATCTACACTAAACCGCCAAGTTCTGTCCTTCTTATGAACTAGGAGGACTGGCGATGAGAATGGACTGGTGCTAGGATAAATAACCCCTTCTCTATGAATGTCACTTACCAGTTATTCCATAACATGTTTTTGAAAATACGGATAACGGTAAGGTTTGACATTCACTGGTTCAACTCCCGGTAATAGATGAATGGCATGGTCCTGCGGCCTAGTCTGAGGAAGAACTTGTGACTTTTGGAAAACCCCAACAAAGGTATCCAATAAGTCCCCTATGTCTAGTGGTGGGGCATCTGCGAGAACTAATTCCAAGTGGAAAAAGGAAGATATGGCATCGGTGGCCGTCATACGCCGGATACTATGCAATTGAACAGGTTGGACATCTGTTGGTAGGTCACCTTGCCAAGTGAACCGATGGTTATTCAGAGTGAATTCAAAAATGCGAGCACCGTAATCAGTGACAACCGGCCCCAAGGTTGACAACCATGACATGCCGATAACCAAATCTGATCCATGGAGGGGTAATACATAGAAATCCATAGTAAGGTTGCAACCCTGAATAGAGAGGGGAACTTGGCGATAGACACCATCACAACTTAGTCGTTGGCCGCTGCCTGTTGAGATATGTAGCTGATACTTTACAAGCCCAAGCCCAAGCCCAAGTCCAATTATGTAATTATTATTTGTGTATATTAGGCCTAATAGAGGAGGACCCCGTTTTGTAATTAAAAGACTGAGATATTATTTCATTTTCAGTTTTTGGGATTTTTTCTAATAGAAGAACAGAAGGCTCTCGAATATTCTTATCATTTCTCTCTCTATCATTGATTTTTTTCATAATTGATTCTGAGATTATCATGAACATTAACATGGTATCAGAGCATAGATCCATGTTCTTCTAGTCTCAAGCTTCCGTGCGATTCTACCCTCGTCGATTTTCATTGAATATTTTGATCTGTAACAGTGTCCGTTGTCGGTGATAATTTTTTGGTTAACTCTTCGGGATTCGATGGGTTTTCTTCACGAGCTGATGATTTATGTTGATTCTAAAGGTTTAATCGAGATTCTTCAAGTCCTGACCACTTGTTCGAGCTATGGATTTGAGCTAGGGTTTTCTCCGATTTGAGCTAGGGCTTTCTCACTTGATATTTTTTTGTTTGCTTGAAGGCCGTTCTCTTTCCGGTTACAAAAGAGGCTGGTATATCTCCTTCATTATCTTCTATCCTGGTGATATAGTTGTTGGTGTTCTTATTTGATTTTAGAGTCTGTTTTTTCTTTGCCTGCAAATATGACGAATGGTGGTTCTGATCTTTCTCAAACAAATGCATCTAATTCTGGTCCCCGTACTGTTTTTCATGAAGACGATTATACTCATCCATGTCACCCTTTATATGTTCACCCTTCTGATGTGTTGGGAACTTCTTTAGTTTCTACTCCTTTTGATGGTACATGCTATGGTAGCTGGAGGCGTACTGTATTAGTCGCATTGTCTATTAGAAATAAAACTGATTTCATAACTGGTGATGTTGGGAGACCTTCTGATGGGTCACCCTTAGCTAGAAAATGGCAACAATGTAATGATCTTGTAATATCTTGGCTGGTAAATTCATTGTCCAAGGACATTGCTAGGAGTGTAGAATATTCTGAATTTGCTAAAGATATATGGAATGAACTAGAAAAACGATATGGTAAAGCTGATGGGGCTAGGGTTTTTGAATTAAAGAAGGAACTAGCCCATATATCTCAAGGATCCCTTGATATAGCCTCCTACTTCAATAAGATAAAACAGTTATGGGATGAAATTTCTTCCATCTCAGCTGGTAGGGCAAGAGTCTGTACTAGTGGGGCTAAATCAGCTGAAGATGAAGAACAAAGAACTTATCAGTTCCTTATGGGTCTTAATGAGACTTATGTTCAAACCAGGAGCAACATCTTAATGATGAAGCCCCTCCCTTCTGTTGGAACTGTCTACAGTATTCTTTTGTCTGATGAAAAACAGAGGCAAGTATCTGCTGGGACACAGTTTCCCTCCAATTCTGCTTCTTTCAATGCTGGTGTGTTGAATCCTGCACCAAATCACAATCATGGTCTGTCAAAACCACATTACAGCTCCAAGGTCTCTTTTGATTCTACAAGGTCTTCTGGGGTGTGCAAATATTGCAAAAAACCTGGTCACAGCATTAACAGGTGCTACAAATTGCATGGTTTTCCACCCAACTTCAGACCTACAAAGAATTTGGGGCCCAAAAGATCAGCTGCTCATGTTGAGCTTGACCCAAACACATTGTCTGGTGTTTCTCCTGTAGAATATGGTGCTGATGTGTCCCTATCTCAGAGTCAGTCTTCATCTGCAGTTCCTGGCCTTACCAAGGACCAATATTCCCAGTTGATGATGTTACTTCAGCAGCAAGCCTAAATCACTGCTTCCCCTCCTGATTCAAACCTCATAGGGTCTGCCAACTTTGCTGGTATGTTGCCCACCCAAAAAGGTGTATCTTATGGAGCCTGTATGATGAGTAGAGTAGATGGAATAATTTGGATAATAGATTCAGGAGCATCAGACCATATGACCTCCAATAAAAATTTACTTTTCAATATACAAACTTTACCTGTTCCTTACTTAGTTTCTCTTCCCAATGGCTATAAAGTCAAAGTTAGTAATATTGGCTCTATAGTTTTATTTCCTGTTCTTACTCTTCACAATGTTCTTTATGTCCCTAGTTTCCAATATAATCTCATTAGTGTTCATAAGCTACTATGTCATGATGCTGATATTGTACAGTTTACCAAGGTTGCTTGCACTCTACAGGGCCCTTCACTGAAGAAGCCAGTGGTGCTTGGTAGGCTGGACAATGGGCTTTACAAACTCTTTCAACAAGCCATCTTTGCTGGGCAACAGTGTCCTTCACCTTCCTCTTCTTTTACTACTTTTAGTTCTGTTTCTTGCTCTTCTTCTACAACTAATGATGCATCTTCTGTAAGTACTATTGATGTACCTAATAAAGTCAACAATGCTGATGTTGCTTGGCACTATAGACTTGGACATGTTCCTTTTTCTAAGATGAAGCATATGAATAGTATTGGTTGTATTTTTTCCTCTAAACAGTCTTTTACATGTCCTATATGTCCTTTAGCAAGACAAACTAGATTACCTTTTCATGATAGTACAATCCAAACTACTAAACCATTTCAATTGATTCATATAGATACCTGGGGTCCATATTCTACACCTACCTATACTGGTTCTAGGTATTTTTTAACAATTGTTGATGACTATACTAGAGCTACCTGGACACATTTGATGGGTTCCAAAAGCAATGCTTTTGACCTTCTCAAAGCTTTCATAACAATGGTTGAAACTCAATTTAACTCTATAGTCCAAGCAGTCAGAAGTGATAATGCATTTGAATTGGGTTCCAGTATTGTAGGGTCTACCTATTTCTCCAGTAAAGGTATTATCCATCAAACCTCCTGTCCACACACTCCACAACAAAATGGAGTGGTGGAAAGGAAGCATAGACATTTACTTGAAACAGCTAGGGCTCTTCTTTTTCAATCCCATCTTCCTATACACTTCTGGGGTGACTGTATTCTCACTGCTACTTATTTAGTTGATAGATTGTCTTCCAATTTACTTCTTGGAAAAACACCTTATGAATTGTTATTTGGGTCTGTTCCTGTCTATTCTCATCTCAAAGCATTTGGATGTCTATGTTACTCTACTGACACCAAAGCTCATAAAAACAAGTTTCATCCTAGGTCCATTCCATGTGTTTTTATAGGATACCCCTTTGCAAAGAAAGGCTACAAACTCTATAACCTTTCCACTAAAACAGTGTTTTTTTTAAGAGATGTTGTTTTTAAGGAACACATTTTTCCTTTCTTTGGTTCCTCTCTTGGCCTACCTGATGTTCCTTCTCCTTTGTCTCCAGACACTTTTGATTTTTTTCCTGTGTCTTCTCCCTCATCCTCTTCTTCTACTTCCCCTTCTTCTCCTTCCAACTCATGTCCTTCTCCTACTATAAGTCCTTCTCTTGTTCCTTCTTCTCCTTCTTCTACTTCTGATCCTACTTTAAGAAGATCTTCCAGACCTCATAACCCTCCTACTTACCTTAAAGATTTTCTTTGCAATTCTTCATCCTTTATTCTTCCATCCAATACTGATGCTGCTCCTATTTCCCAACTTCATATTCCTGAACCTCACTCATATTCACAGGCTGCAACTGTCTCTGAGTGGCAGGATGCTATGAGGCAAGAATTTGAGGCCTTGGGAGATTATTCAGCTGCCCCATGGTAAAAAACCCATTGGGTGTAAGTGGGTTTATAAGGTAAAGTATAAAGCTGATGGGAATATTGAAAGGTATAAGGCCAGGTTAGTGGTCAGGGGTGATACTCAGGTAGAGGGTGTGGATTTTCATGAAACATTCTCTCCTGTTGTTAAAATGTCTACTGTTAAAACACTCATTGCTGTGGCTGTTAAACAGGGTTGGCCTATGTTTCAACTTGATGTTAACAATGCATTTTTGCATGGTGATCTTGATGAGGAAGTTTATATGAAACTTCCTCCTGGTCTATCTGTAGGGGTTTCCTCTTTCTCTTCTTCTTCT